>LGRX02035486.1:51655-90972 GCA_001247695.2 Cymbomonas tetramitiformis
ACGACAGATGCTCGGGAATATGTTTTTGATTGAACGTGCAAAGGTACACAATTCGGATTTTATAATATACTGGATCAGGGCCAGATTGAGGTACAAACGATAATTCGGTTCCGAGTTCTGAAGGCTAAACACTTCTCAAGTGCTCTACTTATTCACTCGTCACTCAGGTTGCAGGGTCAACCACTCGAGAGCCGATGTCACACTTCGGCTCAACGTTCAATTCCCGATCCGATCTCATTTCTAATTCCGATTCGTCATTCTCGATTCAGATGTTATGCCAACAGACTGACACGATGACTGCCCCACAGTACTGTCATACTACTGTACTGTCATACTGTCATACTGTCATAGCGTCATACTGTCATACTGTCATAACCTTAATATCTGATATTCGATTTCATTGTCTTTTCAACCCCGATGCGAATCTGACCATTCTTCGAGGGTCTGACTGAGTTCCACGATGACACCCCCCACAGTACTGTCATACTACTATAGTGTCATACTGTCATACTGTCATAGTGTCATAGTGTCATAGTGTCATAGTGTCATACCCCGGACATCTGGTATTCATTCTCATCGTGATTTCAAGCCCAATCTCACTGTCATCGTGCCAATCCCAGATTACCCCCGATGACACACATACGGACGCATGGACATATCGGCTCACGCTGTGCCTCCGGGCACATCAATTGATGACCAAACTTTGAATATCAGAATTATTGGTATCGATTGATTGATTAGGACGACATATCAATATCATTCGATAGACCCCTCGGAATATCGGTATCAATCGTTTGACAGTGGTAGCATATCAATATCGAATGATTACCATCGTCGATTTGCGATATCACTTGTATTTGATATATCAAAATATCAAAAACCGATCCGGGACAATGCAAAATCTGGGGCTTGATAGGCCCATAAAGACGATTACGAGTCCTGGTTCAGGACCTGTTGCACCCTCGATCGATTGATCGTTGATTATCTAGAAGTAACGAAAATTTAAGCAGGGTATCCGAGGGTATCCGAAGAGAGATCATCATCATGGGGAAACGTGGGCGTGGCAGCAAACGCCAAAGTGCCTCCGCTGTAACCCTGCGTGCTCAAGGAACCGGGCATGTCAAGAGAACCCAGCAGTCCCCTTTCGATCCTGCTGGAAGTGATGAGGTAGACTATGTCGTGCGCATAATAAAAGCGGAACGCCTATCTGGTGCAACCCCACAATGGTTGATAGGTTGGGAAGGGTATAGTGATGCCGCGGATACTTGGGAGCCGATAGAGAACTTAGTCGACCATGAGCAGGAGATTGCCGCTTTCCGTGAAAGGCGTAAGGAGGAGGTCGCGGAAGAATCGGCTGCTGCCTGAAATTCCAGCAGAGCTGAAAGAGGTGACGGAGAAGAGTGAGCTTGAACTGTATTTAGAGTGCCCCTTGACTAAGAAAGATGTGGAGGTGTGATGGAAACACCGAAATGCTTCCAGTATAATCATATTGTTGATCAGACAATATAATTATATCGGGCAACAACCTCCCGACGAGATCCAGACGGGACTTGAACCTGCGCGCTCAAGGTGCAGTAGAAGCGTGGTGGGCCCATAACCTCACGTGGAGTGTGATATCGGGTCGGAGGATATATATATATATAATGAATATATATATATATGCGGGTCAGACAGGCGCAGGCAGTGAAACTCTCGGAAGTCTAAGATAGATCATAAAACATAATTGAGGTTTTGTGCTATCGGAGACGGACGGAGCAGAACGGCAAGTCACGGCAGTGACACATGCACTGCACTCCGAGGGGGGAAAGCAGGAGACAGACCCCCACCTTATGGTGGGGGGTGAAATCAGTCTCTCCATGAAGGTGCAAGATTGGTTGAGAGAAAATGGGAACAAGTTCCCTTCAGTCGCTAGAATGGCTAGGCAGTTCTTGGGCGTGCCTGCCTCCACTGCGGGGGTGGAGCGTGCATTTTCAATAGTAAATGGCATGCACTCAAATTTGAGGAGGAATTTGAAAGAGGGTACAATAGAGCACTCGCTTATGACTGCATTGAATTAGGTTAGACAAATATAGTTGAACATATCATACCGCTTTGTGTTGTTGTAAGTGTTAACTGCTTAGAGCTCAAACACATTTTGATATATTGATAATATTGATATCCCGATATATCAGTAAATTTAAAGTGATATCAATATTGATTGATTGGCACCCCTAACATATCAAAATCAATTGATAGAGCCTCTAAAGTATTTGAATCAATCGATTAGACCGCTAGAAAAATCGAAATCAATTGATATAATCTTGAAATTATTGGAATCATTTGATTATTGGCCCGAAAATATCAGAATCAATTGATAAGACCGCCCACAACCGATACCATACCTTGCCCCACGGCGTACAAATAATTGCTGGATGTGACACCCCGTATGTGTCACAGTCCTCTGTCTGTACTAGTACTCCGTACAGTACGGCTGTCACAGGTTCAGGGTTTCGGGCTTGAGCCGAGCGACACTCAATCTAACTTCACTTCTTATGTTATCTTAAGTGTAAGCATTCTGTGTTTCAGCACCTCAATATATAGTCAGCACTATATATCCCACAGGTTATGGTGCGCCAGGCACCTTCCACTACTTTTGATTGCATGTGTGGCTAAGCCACTCCGCTTGGTGGGGCGTTGGGGGCCCGATTTGATGTCGTGATTTTCGCAGTTGCGGTCGAGAGCTAGTTTACGGGCGGATTGATTTGGTATCGCTGCAGCGTGCGCCTGCCTGGGATTATTTTGTATTGTCCGCGTTGGATTTCACTCGACTAGAACTTGATCAATTTTTGTCGTGAGTTTCCTTGGCCGCCGCGTTACGATCTTGCAATTTCACAGTTACGGCTCCTTAATTATCCGTTCTGGCACTGCATTTTACGGCTCTCGACCGTCTTTCTGTATTCTACGACATCGGCCCTCTACCCCGACGCTCCCACCTACTGGATCTTCAATATGAGTGTGAATTCTCACGGCACGCCTCCCTTGGGGACCAACGACCGCATTAGACTAGACACGATTTTTTCACGCGACGTCGGCTCTCGTTATAGGCCGACACCGGATTCTCCCGGTGTTGCCCTCACGGCTGCGGACCGGACTCGTGCTACGGCCATCCAAAATTCCACTTGGGACGTGGACATCATCAAGAGGATCTCTCGCGACGCCTTGGGCTCCAAGGACGAGACCTTCCGAGGCGATGAGTCCAACCGCAACACGCTCTGGACGTCCATTGTGAGGTCCTTGCAGCGCGCGTTCGAGCAGAAAGACCCCACCAACGCCGCTCTTTTTGATCTAGCGGACGCGACGAAGTTCTGAGGTCAACGCCATCTTCAACGCTATTCTCTTCTCCACTTTGACATCGTTGACCTCTCCACATTCACCCGCGCGGCGTTGGGTTGATGCCTCGGGACGGGCTTCGCCTCAGGATGGCAAGCGTGCCCTCCTCGAGGTCACCAAGAGGTTGATCCCTCGCGTGGTCCGACCTCTTGGGCACTACGAGGAGCTTTGCTCTATCTTCTTCAACTCCGAGAAGGACCCCGATCCACTTATCCAGGACTTTGACGCCTGCCTTACGGCTATTGGCAACGGACCTTCTGGACCTCTCGACGAGATGATGGCGAAGAAACAGCTTCTGGCTTCACTCGACACCGAATTCTACGACAAGGTCATCACACCGCTTCGGCTCGACGTTGAGTTGGCCAAGGTGGACCTTGAGGACATCTACGCCCACGTCCTCGAGATTTGGGACGCCGACGCCGGCAAGCGGAAGCACGTGCCCCTCACGGACAAGAACATCCTGTATTCTGGCCACCCGTCCGACGTTGACGTGAAGGCCCTGATTCGGGAGTTTCAGTTCCACATCGACGCCGCCAACGAGGTTCTTGCGACGCTCTCCGACGAGGACGCGCACGACGAGACGACGACTAGGTGGCCGGCTCCGACTACGGGCAAGCCTACTGGCAAGCCAGGTGTGCATTTTCCACCCTCCTCCTGGCGTGACCGCCAGAACCGTCGGGTGGATGGGAAGTTTCATGGCCGAAGACGTGATTTGAAGCACCGCTTCGCCGCTTCGCCCCTTCCCAAGGACGGGAATTGGCCGCAAGGCGTCCGACGCCACAACGGCGACAAGAAGAGCTACGGCATGCACTCCGTCTCCTTCCACGTCCTCTCCAAGGCCTTCGTTCCGGAGTGTGTTCGATGCCCTCCGGGGTTTTGGCATGACTCCGCGAATTGCCCCACCGCGGACATCAAGTGCGACGAGTGCGTGATTGAGCAAGCCGACGACGCCGACGGCCTCGTGTCCGCCTTCCAGACCGCGTTCGACACTGAAGACGACACCGCCTTTGCTCGACTCTGTGCACAACATGATCAGCCCTTGGTTCGGCAGGACGAGGAGCCCTTCACGTTCTCCGAGGACATTGACGTGGGCCTCCGAGCACAGTACGCGGGATTGACGCCCGCCCAACCCTCACTCCTTGCTACCCGCGTGCACGAGGCACGCACCGCTCTCCGCGAGCTCAAGCAGGTGGCTGGTGGTGCTGAGTCCGACAGTCACTCAGCACTTCCCGATGGTCCACTTCGGTTCGGCCACGCCCTCCGTGATCGACGATGCCGTCGTGGAGCATGAGCCGAAAGTGGCAATCGAGACCGAAGAGGACCCGAGGCAGTTCGCTGACGGTGAGCCGCCCTTCGAGCAGTCCTTTATGGACAACATGTCTGTAAAATTGGGCTTCTTCGAGCCCGAGCCGCAGGTCTCACTTCAATCCTTCAACCCCCTGCCTCCGTACATTCCTTCCACGCATGATTCGGCCAGCGTGGCTGACACGGAGTCTGACGACGGGGACTTGCATAATGCCGTCCCACCACCCGCTCCACGGGTTGGTGGTGTACGAACACCTTCAATCGGCGCATTCCTCACGGCAGCAGCTATCCCCGCTGTGTTTCTGTGTGTGAGCAGCGCCATGATCGACACCGTCACCGCCACTGTACTTTGTGATGTGGAGATTGCTCCACCGTCGGCGGTGTACGGTGACTGCTCTGGTTATCAGAATGGCACAGTGGGCTACTTCACTGACCCCGACCTTCTGGACACTGGACCGACTGACTTCTACAACATCTTCAATCTGGACTCTGACGGCTTCGGCATCTGCGATCTGGGCTTCCGATTTGAGAACTACAACACCTACAATCTTTGTGAACTCTGCTCTGTGGACCACTTTAAAGGTGGCTAGAGTTACTGTCAGAAGCCTAGTAGCACGACTAGATCTGTTTCACGGGCACAGCAGCCTTCAGTGTGTAGTGCTAGCTAGAGATTTGGGACCGCCCTGGCCAAGAGCACAGGCCCCCACTAGAAATTTGTTTCCACCGCTTGAGATGGTGTGTTTTGTTTCACCTAACACTGCCTGTTCCACCCTAACTCTTCCTCCGTAATAGTACAGGGTGGTGTGCTGGATGTGACACCCCGTATGTGTCACAGTCCTCTGTCTGTACTAGTACTCCGTACAGTACGGCTGTCACAGGTTCAGGGTTTCGGGCTTGAGCCGAGCGACACTCAATCTAACTTCACTTCTTATGTTATCTTAAGTTTAAGCATTCTGTGTTTCAGCACCTCAATATATAGTCAGCACTATATATCCCACAATAATCCCAAGGCACCTACTCGACCCCTATGCACCGAAATATGGCTATGGGCCCTAGGCTACAGCTCGCGCGATGCAGATGAATCACTGCCCCTGGGGTTCCCTCCGGAAATGGAGGGCAAACCGTCGTAGAGTTAAACGCTACAAGTGAAAAGTAGTTGAGTATGCAAACCCAAAGACAATACACGCACACGTCTCTCGTCCGCTGAGTGCTGACACACGATGGCATGGCATGGCATGACATAACGATATGGCATGGCATGCCTTGACTTGTACCCGTAGGTGGGTACCGCTGCCGCCTCGCCGTGATACGTGGCATGACATGACACGCGGCAGCGACATGCGCAAGCGCTCGGATATACTCTAGAACCGGAGTCTCTGAGCCGCGATCGAAGCGATCGAGGTTCGATTATTCCCGAGGTTTGTTACATTTTAGAAGCTCAGAGACTCCGGTATTTTATGCCAAAAGCTTTATTTTCGCTTTTTTTTTTGCGGGTTCAGGGCGTCAGCCTGGTTCTGAGTTGTCGCAGTTTGCATAATGTCATTGCCTCAAGAAGCTATATCCTTGAATTTATTGTCCTAACTGATACTTGAAACCGAAACTTTCTTCGCTTATGCCATATCGTGCAGTAAACGCCGCCGCCCAGGACGAAGAAACCTTTAAACGAGGGCGGTAGGATGGAAAAACATTTGCGGAAAGCGTGAACTCTTTTGGTCTATAGATGCTAGTTAGATTATCGGGGACGGTTGATTATGTGCACGTTTGAAAGGTGAGAGGCCCTCTCGAAGTCTCGCACACAGTATCGGTTATTTGTTGTGACGTTGTTGGCCGCTTTGACGTCCGGGTTTGGGTTTCGCTACGAAGCGCATGTTGAAAACGTGAACTTTGCAGGTCTGCAGATTCTATTTGGATGCTCGAGGACGACGGCTGATGATGGGCGCGTTTGAAAGGTGAGAGCGCCCTCTCCAACATCCGCACATAATATCGGTGATTTGTCGTGACGTAGTTGTCCCTTTTTTACGTCCAGGTTAGGGTTTCGCTGCGAAGCGCATATATGCTGAAAACATGAACTCCGCAGGTTCATATATGCTGTTTGGATGCTCGGGGACGACGGCTGATGATGGGCGCGTTTGAAAGGTGAAAGTGCCTTCTCCAACCTCCCCACATAATATCGGTGTTGTGCTGTGATGTAGTTGCCCGTTTTTTACATCCAAGTTTGGGTTTTGCCACGAAACGCATGCTGAAAACGTGAACTCCGCAGGTTCATAGATCCTTGTTCGGACTCCGCGACAGTTACAAACCCTAAATCGCAATATCTAAACGTTAACCGATCCGAAGGCTCTGGCCCCCAGAGTGGCTCGGATACAAGCATACACCAATTAGTCCTCGTGTCACATGCCGCAGAAACTAGGGTCGACACAAGTAAATAAACAATACATTTACGACGATAACCTCTGTCTTCAACCCGATACAAGTAAAATGAACAATTCATTTACGACGATAACCTCTGTCTGCAACCCGATACAAGTAAAATGAACAATTCATTTACGCCGATAACCCTTCAAGCCTTCGAACCGTGATAGAATGCCACTGCCATGATGGGCTCTTGAATGCCCTAGCTATGGGTTCAGCCAGACATAGACAGTCATCACATGCGAAAATGGCCGTAGCGGCAGCGCTATTTTTCGAGAAACTCGGAGGAGTCGAACGCGCGAAGTCATCGGTGATGATGACATAAGCTCGAAAGCGACCAAAAACTTACATCACGTATAAGGAGAGGTCGCAGAGTTCACGGGGTTTCGCAGATTTCACGGACTTTGGAAGTGAAAGTTCGTGAAAAGGAGCCACGGAAGAGAAACGGCGTGATGATGTTGCACAACACTTCTTTGACCACAACGAGACCTTCAACATACTTAGATTATCAGAGTATGTTATAAAACACCCACTTACAATCTTTTGTATCGATACATCTGCTTGCCATCGGTCAGTGTGTTAGACTCCGGCTACTTCGCATTCCCGGGTGGTGCGTTAGAGTATGTTAGGTATAGCCCAGGCAGCCCTCCCGAGAGTCTCGGTGTAGGCCCCTGGTACCGTTAGACCCCTAGTCCGTACTGGCTCGAGTACCGCTGCCCGTGTGTGTCACAGCTGTGTCACATGCCGTTAGGTTCCGTTAGAGTCTTTCTTAGGTTATAGGTTTCAGTAAGCCTTTCTATCTGGTTATCTATCACATATGCTGAATACAGTCAACCTATATCGGCTCACTCCGAATATACCGGTTTAGGTATATTCACTAGAGTATAGAGTCCGATTCGATATGCTCTGACTACGGAATCTACTGTCACCGCACCGTGCTTACACCATAGTCCGAAACCCCGAAACATATGCTAGGGTCCAAACCGTGTGGGACGATACCTCGTACTGACTGATCTCAGAGAGACATTTCCGATCATGGATCATCTTCAAAGATCCAATAAGGTAAGCAGACTGCGGCTGTGAAGCGGCAGTGGGCTAGGGTGGGGCGATGTGATGCCATGCCGTGGCACTCGGTGTCACGCGACATGAAGGAACATGTATCATCGGTATGAAACTCTCCCCGACCGAACACCCCTCGCACACGGGGGTCTACAAAGAAAAAAACAGTTCACTGCAATTTCACGCAATTATTTCTAATTTGAAATGATTAATAATGTCATCGCAAAGAGCCATAATATTGGACATGCTGTTAAAATGCTTACGGTCTCGAAAACTCGCACAAAATAATGTAGAAAATTGACTTTGGTAGCCCAGGCGAGTTTGAATTTGAAACGTTGTCTAACTGCAGTTGCCGCACACTAATATACCAGGTGCTGCTCAGTGCTGCTCGGATTCGATTCTGCAGCGGGACATATTAGTATTTAGTACTCGTTATATTACATTAAATATGGCTAAAACATTGTGACACTGGAGATCTCGATAACATAGATGCCACTCTTGCATCCTCATATCGTTCGATTGCGACAATTGTGCACTGGATGGTCAGCTAGACATTACTGTGACACAGCCTCGTGTGTCGTGTGCAATACTTGCGGGCTCTACTGCTGACACATGATTTTGATATGAATTAGCATCAGCTGTGTTTCACATTCACTTCCAAATGATTCAATCGCTATATATGTATATCTCGCTACACGACGGGTATCACGCAAGTTGTCGTGATATATTCACCCAACTCACGATGATTTATCGATTTCGACAATACGATGGATTCCACTCTATCTGGCATGCACGACTCGTACATTATCCACAGCACACACACACACACACACACGCACACACACACACGTATGCGATTTGCTTGCTACAACGCCTCGGTATGAAACTCAAAGCCAAAACTACCGAAATGATCTTCCCCTGCGTGGGTGCCGTGTGACGTTTCGTGCATGTATCTGACGCAGCAATGTCTTATTCTCGCAACATCATACGGTATATATCAGGGTTCCTTCCTTGTCTCAGCTGCCAAACACAACAAAATAGTATTGCTGCACACGATACACGCCGTGCAAGTTGCAACCTATATTTCTATTGGTGACGACCCTGTCGTCAGACAGATTCCCCGTACGCTGGTTCCTACTAGCACGACTGTGTAGGTTTTTGGGCGATCCGTTATCCCGCAACAATGATTCCAGGTGAGTCGATGCATCAGCTATACGGGGAGTTTATATTCCGGCAGGTTGTGATGTGCACTGTTGGGGATTTGTACATGTTTCATCAGGATCCAATTTCTTACAATATAACCTTTCCTGTGTGTATGGCACGGATACATCCAGGGACCCACACACATATGGGTCTACCAGCAGCTGAAACTTACAGTGATCACAAACTACAGAGAGTCATCATTTACTCAACATATTCAACTAACTATAATATCATCGCGTCAAATCAATAATGCGATCACTACTACTGGTCTAAAGACTGATAAAAATTTACGTTTCATGGATCAGAGTGATTGTTCAAATACACATGCGAGATAGGTTCTTGTTCCTGTTATTTACAGAGCGATGAAGAATATAATGATACTACTATCATGCTAATGGTACATATTTATACGTGTACAATATTACTCAAAGACTGTTTGTTCGGTAATCTTTGTTGACTCAAGGATCCCATTTTCCTTGAAAATGCCATGTATGACTAGATCAGATGAACAAATCGAAGCCACTCGTCTACCAACAAATCCCCTTTCTACTGCGCTGCCACACAAATTACCCCCTTTCCCTTTCCCCAAAATTGGATATCATTCCTTGACTTTCATTCAGTTTTCATTTTCTTTAGCACTGACAACCCCTTTGCAGATTGCATCTTTTCGGCGCTGTACATGTATAACATGTATCCCTCATAAACTGCGGCCAGCTGTAGCAGATTTCCAACGCATCATTCATTCAACTTCGTGGCAAAATGCTATGGATGCCTACTACTTGACTGAACCCGGCTCATGTTTGTTATCTTGTCGTAATTTTTTTAGCAGTGCCTCAGTATTTGGTAGTTCATAACGCTGGCAGAGACGCGCCTTAACTACAAAAATTAGCTGTGCCACCTGCTTTCCACACAGCCACCCACTTTGTCAAAACACATAAAAAGCTAAATAACGAGGAAATGCGATTTCCGGCAGGTGCAGCACCTTCGCCCTCAAAGGGCGGGTGGGGACTGCCCCGAGCCCCGCCGATTTGCGCCGAGGAAGCACTTCCATCATCGCAGCCTCCGCCAGCTCAGCGTACTTCAGGATGGCTTCGGGGGCCTCGTGCCCTTCCACTTTTGCTTGCTGCACAGCGCGCCCACCAAAAGTTCAGTCCGCCACGTCCCAAATGACCCGTCCTCCCAGATGACCCGTCGTTCCAGATGACCCGTCGTCATGGGTATGAGTTGGAGCTATGCCGCATCTTCCCCCGACACCCAGCACACCCAGCGGACGCGTGGAGTGTTTTGTGAGCCGGCGGATGTGCGGCATGCATGCTCTCGAGGTAATCACCTCATCCGCTTCTTGCATTTCGAGAGTAGCAAAGTCCCCTTATTGACAAGGCTGATGCGTGGGGGCTCACCATTTGAGTCTCCAGCATGTCTCGCTTCCGAGTTACATGTGTGGAAGCGAGACAAGCTGGAGACTCAAATGGTGAGCCCCCACCCATCAGCCTTGTCAAGAAGGGGACATTGCTACCTTCGAAGTGGAAAAAACGGATGAGGTGATTACCTCGAGAGCATGCATGCCACACATCCTCCGACTTACAAAACGCTCCGCGCATGTACACCACACCGCCATGGTGCCCACCGCCGCCCGGATCCAGGACATTTCAGGCACCGTGTGGCCGGCCTCACCTTGAGTTCCTGAGGTGTGACCGCGCTCAGTACATCCGCCACGCGGCAGAAGCCTTCCATCCAGTCAACGTACCCTGCACCCGCGCCACTTGGGCCTCTCACTTCGTAGGTTCACCCCGGTGAAGCATGCTGGCTGCTGGAAGCCTTGCCCCAGCTGCCGCACAGTCATGTGGCGCGGCCCCTGCTCTGTTACCAATGACTGACGCGGCGCCATCGACCTCGCTTCTGAACACGCCGCCATCGACCTCGCTGCTGAACGCGGCGCCATCGACCTCGCTGCTGAACGCGCCGCCATCGACCCCTGCTGAGCGCGCCGCCATCGACCTCGCTGCTGAACGCGCCGCCATCGACCTCGCTGCTGAACGCGCCGCCATCGACCTCGCTGCTGCTGAACGCGCCGCCACCAACCTCGCTGCGCTCGTCCTCCCTTGTCCAAAGTGCGGTGTGTCCTTGGACGTCCCAGAGCTCTCTTTTCAAGCGCTGCGATGTATGGACCGCCAGGAATCGCACGCAGGAATCTTCAGTCAAGCGGGGATGCTCAGTGGGGTATCAAGGTGCGCATGCTGGGCAGGTCTAGGCTCGGGCCGCAGTGCCCCTGTGAGACCCTATTGCCGGCTCCCAGAAAGGGCTGTAGGGGGGCTGTAGAGGCGCCGGCATGACGAGGCCCTGCGGCGGGGCGCACTCACCGAGGCCCTCGTTCTTGTCCTTGTTGTCGTAGGGCTCCACGACTGTGGTGCGGGACTTGACGAAGCATGTCAGCACCTCCCTCGGGAACACGCTGACCGCCTTCACGTCGCCGCTCACAAGCTGGCACTCTTCAAACATCTGCATGAAGCCAAGCTGCGGCAACACACCCGCGGCCCGCGACCCCACTCTCCGCCGACGTGTCATACCATTCTTTGCAGACGGTGCACTTCATCCTGACCCCCAGCCCCCCCTGGAACGAGCGATGCTCTCAGGGAGCCAGCATCATGGGCCTCCTCGAGAGTGCCTCGATGGCAGGCGAAGGCTATTCACAACCTCGAGCGTGCCTCCCGTGAACACACACACACACACAACCCCACATACCCCACTGCTCAGCAGCAGCAACTCGGGAAAAGCAGCAGACCGCCCCCACTCCCTCGTGCGCCTCCCTTGCAGCCGATGCCTGGAATACCCACTCCTCGACCCGCGAGCTCTCTGCGGCCATCAGCTCGGGTGGGTCAACAAGAGTTGTCTGGGCGCCCAATGCGCGGCAGGCGGCACCAGGTCCATCCGCTTCTTTCTCCGCAGCCCCTTGTAGTAGTTGTAGGTCGCCTTGAAGAAGGGCTGCTCCTCCCGCAGCACCAGGTCCATCTCCTCCACGTAGAACCGGTCGTTGCGGAATGTGTCGTGATCGATGCCGTTCGACCCGTCCACCTTGATCACAGGCAGGAAGCATTTCGTCACCAGCATCTGCGCGGTCCGCCATCCGCCTCGGCTCAGCAGCGCTCTAATTTGAAATCAGACTCCTCGCAGGGGACTCTCAGCTGCCGCGGATCGTTCATCTAGGACCGCCGTAGCTGCTTCAGCTGACTGCAGCTGCGGATCATCGACAGCCCCTGGCGGAGGCCAAGAGCAGGGAATGCGGGGAGTGGATGGGGAGGGGGGTAGCTGGGGAAGGAGGGGGAAGGCACATCGATGGCCTCTGCAATCTCCACGAAGGCTCCGACTTGCTGAACTTGGCCTGCGCCACGCTACCATGATCTCGATGAACCCGAACAGCGCAGCGCCCGGTCTGGGTTGATCTTGTTCTCGCTCCACTGAGACCCCTCCCTCCCCCTCCCCTCCTCCTTGGCATGCCATCACTCACACGCTCTCTCCAGCCCGGCACTGCCTGCAATGAGGCGACACGCTTTTGCAGTGTGCCCGGAAATTAAAAAGCGAAAACAACGAAAAAGAGAAGTGTGCTACGAAGGAAGCAAAACAGGACTCAAGCTTCAGCGAGACAGTTCTGAAGAATCGTGGCAGATCTCGACAGAGGAGCTGGAAACAATCCCATCTCGATGCAATGGCCGAGGCAGCAAGGGTCAATCCAGACTCTCGGACAATGTAAAACGGCGCCGTGCTTCGATTTTACCAACATCGCTCGTCGTGCCTGTGGGCAGTCATCCGGAGAGACAGAGAGGGGAGGGAGCAGTGGCAAATCGAGGAGCGCTGATCCGGGAAATAGGGGCCGCATTCTTCAACAGCCGTCAGCTGTTGCTAGGTCCAGCGCATGAGACACCCGGGTTCGTTGATCATGGGGCACGAGAGCAAGCGGGCTGGCACAAGCCGAGCACTGGCCATGTGTGCGGCAGAAGCCCAGCACTGGCCACGTGTGCGGCAGAAGCCGAGCAATGGCCACGTGTGCGGCAGAAGCCGAGCACTGACCACGTGTGCGGCAGAAGCCGAGCACTGGCCACGTGTGCGGCGGAACCCGAGCACTGGCCATGTGTGCGGCAGAAGCCGAGCACTGGCCACGTGTGCGGCCGAACCTCGCTGCCACACCTGCCTTCCCGAGGGATGGTGCCACGCACCTTCTTCTTTGCTTTGGTTTTGAGGTTACACTGGATGAAGAAGGTGTCCATGTCCGACACCTTGCAGAGTTTGGAGCTGTCGTCGCAGATGTTGAAGTCGTAGCACAGCTTCGCCCATTGGTTCAGAGACATGTAGAAGGGGCTCTTCTCGTCCAGCAGGGAGTATTCCTCGTATATGGCGCTCCACAGCCTGTAGTGCTTCATCACTGCGCGCCAGCCCAGCACTCGCCAGCCACATCAGTTTATCGCCTACCGCCTCGGGGCCGCTCTCACCTTGGCAAGCAGCAACACCTGAGCGTGGGGCGGGCTTGTGGGCATGCGTATTGGGCCTGTATTGTGCAGTGTCACATGTTCCGCTCGAAATGCCGGCGCGCTCGAGGTGCGCGCCTCGATGGGGCTCTGCCTCAGGGCACAGCCCCCTCCGGATTCTCACTCCGGTGACTGCAGGCTCGTGATTCGGCCGTCAGCGCGTGGTCACCTGCAGTGCAGCGCGGCGCTGGCAAGCAACAGGGAGTGCCTGCGGCAGAGTGAAGCTCACCTTGCGCCTTCACCCTCTCCTCGGCCGCAGCATCTCCTAGGCTCTGCGCGCCACAGCCGCCCAAAACATCAGGCCACGTCATTGGCAGACTCGGGTAACACCAGAAGCGCACCACGGACCACTGCATGTCGCGCGCCTGGACAACCCAGGACGCGCTGCGGTGCTCTAGCGCGGGAACGTGACGCAGCCTGCATCTCTCGCTGCGCGGGTCACAGACAAATTGCCGCGAGAGTTCCCCCGCTTCCCTTGGCCCTTCTTGGAGGTTCGGTCAACGCGGCACCGCAACGCACCTGCGAACGAGCGGACAGGAGACGCGGCGTAACGGGTGGGCGCAGGGCGACATGGGGGATGAGAGCGTGATGCAATGTGCATGGAAGAGGGGCGGACACGGGGGATGAGAGCGTGGTGCAATGTGCATGGAAGAGGGGCGGACACGGGGATGAGAGCGTGATGCAATGTGCATGGAAGAGGGGGGGACATGGGGATGAGAGCGTGATGCAATGTGCATGGAAGAGGGGGGGACACGGGGGATGAGAGCGTGATGGGGGATGAGCAGTAGGGGAACAAGACAATGGGGTGTTCCGAGTAGGTCTCGCGATCATTTGGGGGTCTCCGGAAAAGTGCTGCAGGCGTGGAGGAGGCTTCGGAGGGGGAAGGGGAGGGAGAGGGAAGGGGCGCATGTTAGACGAGGACTCGTTTGCCTGGGAGATCAGACGCGGCTGTGGCGAGGAGGAGAGCGGCCCACCTTGCGGAAGCCGTCCTTGGCCATCAGCCGATCCCAGTTGGCCTGGATGGAGCGTGTGGTAACCGCCTCGTCGTCGAAGTAACCCCGGGCATCCGCGTCCTTGCGCCGAGGCACGAAGACGCTGCGATGCCGCAGGAACACCGTCTGGTACCACGACGGCTTCGCTCGCGGCGTGGGTGCTGGAGGCTCCTGGTAGAGAGGAGAGGGCAAGTGTGAGGGAGGGGGAGGCAGGAGGCACATCACTCAGCTCGAGGGATCCGCGCCGCCAAACGCTCCAGTTTCCACGTCGCAGCGGGATTTCCACGTGGTACCGCGTGTGTGCGTTCCCCTCTGCCTACCCGCCGCAGCGCTGAAGACCCGGCGAGACGAAGGGAGAGGGGCGGACCAGCCGCGCGTTCTCTAACATCGAAAGCGCTCTGAGGAATGTAAGCTAGCCCGAAGGCAGATGCTCACAAACCCAGCTCCCCGACTGGCGCGTCATCCCTGTCATCCCCGACTGGAGCGTCATCCATGTCATCCCCGACTGGCGCATCATCCCTGTCATCGCCGCTGCAGGCCTCTGCAGCATGGTGCCAGTAGTGCCGCACCAACAAGGACCAGCGCGGTGAGAGCTCCACACAGCATGCGCTCGAGGGCCCAGCCATTCAAAACGCCCCCGCTGGCATAACGCTGCAAAAGCATGCGTCGGCCACACCCAGCAGACGTCTCCCGCCCCAGGCCGGCCCTGCGTCCTCCCACCGCAGTGATCCCGAAGCGGCGTCGCTGGCGGCCGAGCACACTCAAGGTCTCCACCGCAAAGGGCCGTGGCGTGTTGGGCAGTGGCGTGTGGGGCTGAGCTCTGTGCACGGATGCTCCTTGCCGCACGAAGCTCGTACCAGCTGCATGCCCTCTTTACCGACAGCTCGGTCAAAGACCTTGCTGGACATCTCAGGCGGCGCCCCGCGCGGCGCATCGTGGGGATGCGTGCACGTACTCCAGCGCAGATGCACCACGCAGCGGAAGCCCCATGCGTCCACATCGTCCCCTCGGCACCCGGCACCCGGACCCGTTGAGCGCAGGCACCTCCCCACCCGTTGAGCGCAGGCATCTCCCGGCCTGTCGGGATCAAAACTGCAGGGAGAGGCCCACGTCGACCAGTGCCACGAAGGCCTAAAACAAAGAGCAGGCGGCCAGTGCTCGGAGGTGGGGACTTGCCCCCATGTGAATCACGCTCGTTATGCGCGGCCTCGGTATGCAGTCGGCGGGGCTGAGTCCAACCAGCGCAACCAGCCGTGCTGATAATGAGGAAGAGAGAGATATAGAGAAGGGAACGCGGGGGGTGCCTTCTTCACAATGTATCGCTTCGTTCCACCCGGCTCCTCTTCGCCGGTGACGAAGAACTGCATTCCCATGTAGCGCTCCGGGAGGTGGGAGCCGGCTGGTCCACCCGGCGCTGGCGGGTGCGGCTTCGGCACTGTGGGGAAAAGGGACCCCGGAACGTGACACAGCATGTCGGCCACGTCCGCGGCACTTGGGATACTGCTTTTGGCCATCATGGCAAGGGTGACGGGGGGTGCCTGGGGCCCCTGCAGTGCCACCTCCATCTGCGGTGCAGATGAGCACCCCTCCTCCTCCCTTTAGCTTCCCGCCACCGTCGATCTCAGCTGCGAGATGGCAGAGCCGCACGATGAGGACACGCACGCCATGCGATGAGGGCCTTCCAAAAGCAAGAATCCAAATCCCCAGGCCGGTGACACACTGCACATCGCCATGCCCACGTGGAGACCGCCGGGGCTCTCCCAGGTCCGGGCCTGCACCTCGTCCTGCAGGGTCTTGGTCGTCTGGTAGAAATGCGCCTGGTGGCACACGGTGTCCGGCAGTCCCAACGCCCTCTCGCTGGCACCCTCGGCTCAACGCTCAAACAAGGTCGTGTTTAGGGTTTTAGGGATTTTAGGTTTTTGGGGGTTTAAGGGTTTAGGGTTTTTGCCAGCAGCCCCTGGAAGCACACGAGCAAGAGCGGCAGCAAAGAGGGTTGTAGACGCGGGCATTGGAGGATGCAGGGGGGCAGATCGCACGGGCGCTGTGATTGCGGGGATTGGAGGATGCAGGGGGCAGATCGCACGGGCACTGTGGGATTGCGGGGATTGGAGGAAGCAGGGGGCAGATCGCACGGGCGCTGTGATTGCGGGCATCGGAGGAAGCAGGGGGGCAGATCGTACGGGCGCTGCGATTGCGGGTATTGAGCGCGGTGCAGGCGCAAGGGAGGTGAGAGCACAGGCAAGGGTGTGCTGGGAGGCAAGGTGGGCGTTGGAGGGCGGAAGGCGGGAAGAGGGGGGCTTGCCTGGCGCCCATCTGGGAGCCTGTAGAGGGGGAACATCTCCGAGATGCGGCTGCCTTCGTGGTGCGCCCACATGCTCAGAGTGTGCTCTCTGGGATTGAAACCCTGTGACGCCCCCCCCCACCGTTTATGACGCCCCCAGCCCCCCACCATGTGCACGCCCCAGCCCCCCACCGTTTGTTACGCCCCAGCCCGCCACCGTTTATGACGCCCAGCCCCCACCGTTTGTAACGCCCCAGCTTTTTGGAAATTGAGAATTGTGCAAAAGGAACACCCGGAAGCTGAGCTGGCACGCAGTCACACGTCACACACAGGCGATCCATGACCCGCCGGTACACCGCGCGAGCGACACGCCACGTGGCCTGAACCGTTTGCCGGTCGCATGGCCGTCACACCATCGAAGGCCTGCACCACCCCGGCCTCTTAGGGGCTCACCTTGAGGGAGAGCTTGCTGGGAGTGAACTTGAAGGCATTGCGAGGCCGCTCCAAGCCCCTCCCATGTCCTCCGCGCCCTTCCAGCTGCACCAGGATGGGGGGCTTCTTATCATAGGCGTCATCCGGGTTCAGGCATGCTGCGATCTCCATCTCGTTCACCTCCCCCTCCCGCTCGATTTCGACCTCGCCGTCAAACACGAGCTTTGTATTGCCCACCTACAAGTGAACCTCCGACGTCCCACCAATCAGGATGCGAAGATACCCGTGGTGGCAGGCTATTGCGCGGCATCCCAGGCTGTGCGGCCGTTGAGGAGGCCCGCTGTTCCGTGTGGGACGTGCGGTGGGGATGCACACTGCAGTTCAAAGAAACGGCCCTTGCTGCAGCTGAGAACGGAGTGCAGCCTCGTGGGAGAGAGGGACCGGGAGTACAAATCCGAGGGTGGGCCGGAGCGCGGCAGGCGCAATCCGAGGGTGGGCGGGAGCGCGGCAGGCGCACACCCGTGGCGCCCAGGTCTCCCGCTTGATCTCCTGGAGGGTGCCGTCCGCGTGCACCACGTGGTGATTGCCAGGGGTTGTTGGCAGCACCAGGTTAGGCGCGACCGCAGCCACCGGCACCCAGATGTTCCTGAGCGACGTGCGCATGGACTGCCGCACCGCGGCCAGCCGCGAGGCCTCCGGGGACATCACCACGCTGACGAGGCTGGCGTCGTCTCGCTCCGAGGCACGCCGCGCCGATTTTGAGCGCTTCACGCTCTTGCCTGTGAGCTTGCCTGTGATGGGTGGGAATGATATCGATTTCGACGTCGCCTTCTTCTTCCTCCTCCTCGAGGCTTTCGAGGGCTCCTCCGATCCAAGGCCCCGCCTGCTCCTCGGTCCCGCCTGCCCCGTCAGCTCCTCGGTGCGACTCCCTCCCGCCTCTACTCACCACGCCGTCTAACAAATTTCACCGCTCTCGCTACCCCAGGCCCTCCCGCCCAACCGCTGCGCGCCCCTCTCTGAGTCATGCATCTCGCGTCCTGAAAAGGTTGCTGTATCTTTCGGCATTGGGCTCCCCGGGCATTGCGTACTGGGAAATCTTTGGCAGGTGCGCGGCTTCCTCCGAGTTCCGGGGCGGCGTCTCGTCCATCCCGGTGAGGAAGAAGCCGCCGCCGTCGTCATCTCCATCCTCGGCGGCGGCGGCGGCAGATCGCTGCGCCCGTCCCGGTGCCGACTGCGATGAGTATCGAGCTTTGCGGGGTTCGTCTCTCCTCTCCTTCCTGGCCGTGGCCTTGCTTGTCACCAGCTTGGGCAGCGTCACAGCAACCCCCCAGCCTTCCTCCTGCACCGCCCCCCGCCGGACTCACTGAAAGCTGCAGGGCGTTATATGAGGCACAGCATGCGGAGAAATAGTGAGCTACAATGCGCCCTCAGGGTGAAAGGAAATCACAAAGTGAGAGTACTGACGTGGCGAGTGAACGCCCCGGCGGCGAGCGCCATCCCAGCTGCAGCGGCATGGCTCCTACCAGATGCCCCAGGAGCCATATGCACTGGGTGTGGAGCCCAGCTCCCGGCGCAATGGCGGAGTGGGGACCCTCGGGCGGCCTGCAGGAGGCAGGGCCTCGTCCTCGTGTTCGTGGCCTCGGGAGGGCCAAAGCATAGCGAGCGGAACGCCGTGGCGCGAGTGAGGGACTACTCACCTGTGCCGGGGCCTCGAAGGTGTCCTCGGACCACTGTAGGAAGGACTGCTTCACCTGCTCGTGCTTTGGCAGCTGGCCCACATCCTCGTCCACCTCAGCCTCGTGCTCAGCGTCAACCTCGTCCTCGGGCTCCTCCTGAACTGTCTCCTCCTCCACCCTGGAGCCACAGCACCCCCGCACTCCTCCCTTCTGCTGCTCTGTCAAACCCGTTCCCCGCTTCGCGTGTGGCCGTAATGGAGCTCATTCACACGCCCGCAACCGCTCGGCTATGGATACAAGCGGAGAGACGCCGTCACACCAATGACCGGGATGGGCAAGGAAGGCCGGAGGGAGAACGCAGAAGGCCGCCTCGCCTTCTGACGTGCGGGGAGTTTACAGGCGGGTGGAAAAGGGGGTCTGAGAGCCGGTGGGAATGCGGGAGCAGAGGAGGGTCAAGGCGCAAGGCACTGCGAGCGCGTACCTGCGCATTTTCTCCCGCATCTCCCGCTTATACAAAATTGTTCGGTTGTCAGCATGGAGTTCAAGGTTCTGAGCACCCCGCTCTCCGCCACGCCATCACCAGTGCTACCCAGCTTCACAAACCAAGAGCCCTAGGTATCGGCCGTTTCACCACATGTCCCCTAAGCCCGCGCACTCGGCTTTGCGAGCGCAAGCAGTGCCTACCGGTCTCTGTGATATAACCACAAGAAAGCAACGCCTGCAGCCTTGGCCGCGTGGAGCATGGGCAGGCGAGCCGCGCGTAAAACTGCCTGCGCGAGCTTCAGTTGGGGCCAGGCTCCAACGAGGATGAGGGAGCACACGGGCCGTCGCGGGAAGCCTCTCGAGCAGGGGAAAGGTCACCTTCAAAATAGTGCTGCTGATGCACTGCAACTCAACTCCGAGCTTCTCCGGAACTCGAGCCTGGGAGGCCGCGGACCGCCGCGCCCGCGTCAGCACCGCCACGCCTGCCATCTTTCCCGTCTCCAGTCCTGCGGCTATTTCGGCCCATCCTCTCCGGACTGGCCCTGCCGCCTACACCTACAGTATGCAGCAGAGCAATGCCAGGAGTTTCTGCGCCACTCGCATCAAAGTTGATGACAGATGACACACTGAAAATGCCTGCTCCGCAAGGACGCCATCGCCATCCAAGGGTCAGGTCCCGAATCATCACCAGCTTTGTCATCATTGGTGCGAGTGGCACTTGGTGGGCGGCGCGCCACGTTCTGGGCGGCGCGCCACGTTCTGGGTGGCGCGCCACGTTCTGGGCGGCGCCGCGGTGGGTGCACCTGTGCGTGCAAGCGGCGCGGGGGGCAGGGCGCGCCCACCTGGATCACCTCCTCTCTGCGGAGATTAATGTCGAGCAGAGTGTCGAGGGTGAGGCGACAGATCTGCAGCTGGCCTGTGGGGCGCGTGGACAGGTTGAGGAGGGCATAAAGCAGGATGCACGCGAGGTCCGGTTTATGACTCAGGAACTTCTCTAGCAGGCGCACGAGGGCCGGCACCGCGCTCCGGCTCAGCAGATCCTCCTGTGCACGGCCGGCACATCGCATGAGAGAGACTCGCTGCACCCAGAGTCAGCTTGGGATGAGGCCGGCGAGACAGCCGACAGAATCAGCCCGCCACGTCATCATGAAAGGAAACGAGACGGAATCAGTGAAATGTTCACTCGGTGCTGGCTATCCACTGAATCGCACAATCAAGCCCTCGGGCTGGCACTTTCCATGCGCCAACTCTGCTTCTGGCGGCTATCACAAACCGTTGGCGTTCCCTTTGATCCGAAATCGACGGCGAGCAAGCCATCCCTTGGTGTTGGTGCACCGCGCCAGACCAAACGCGCGGTGACAGGATCAACCGGCGATGCTCCCAATAGGACGATGGAGGAGTGAGCAGTCGACTCAAATGGACGCACGGCGCTGCGCTTCGACATGCCCCTGGCAACAATGTTTGATATGCTTTTTGCCATGGCGGCCTGAGTCAAACTGGTAGGCTCATGCGTTCTACTTCAGAGCTGCTGATGCCACACAATCGCATGCAAGACATGCTTTCCTGCAGCCGTCTTCCATCACCGCCAAATATGCGCGCTCCTCTCCACGTCAGCAAACAGCCCTCGTGCCCGCGCAGCTCCAAGGACACCGGCTGGTATCCTGCAAGCAGCGAGGACACGCTCGAGGGGGGAGCAGGGAGAGGGGCAGCTTGAGATATTGTGCGGAAGCTCGTGCCTGCGACTCCCGGCTCTCATATGCCATAGCACCACACGTGCGGGCCCCCATTTCCTGCGCCCCACACACAGCCGAGAGGGCGCCGACTTGCTCTTCTGCGCCCCACATTAAGAGGCACCTGCCAACTTCTCTACAAAGGAGGATCCAATCGCAGGGCGGGCAGGAAGGGAGGGGGGCTACTACTGCAATGGCCATATGCCCAGCAAGGCGTACAGAGTGCGCACCCGAAGGGGCGCGAGGGTGGCAGCAGAGCCCTGGAGCACACAGGGCAGAGTGCTACTGCGCGCGCCTTGCCCGATGCTACATTCCCCGTCCCTTTCGAGCCGGGGTTCGCAGTAAACAGGGGGCCGGGCGTCCTAATACTGCTGGCGGGCGCACTTGAAGGGTCTCATTGTCGGTGTTGATCATCTTGACACACGTGAGCTCGATGGAGGGTCGCTCCTCCCCGCTCTCCAGCACGCTCGCCTCGTGCCCGGGCTTGGGGAAGCCGAAGAAGACGCAGAGCAGCATGTGCAGCGCCAGGCTGCAACTCCTAAGCTCAGCCATGCGCTGATCGTCACACGCAATCGTCAGCAGGTACCTGCCCGCCCCCCAGACCGCACCCTCTCCTCACTAAGCGATTAGGTACACTTTTGTGCTGCCCTTCCCCGCCCCAATCATTGCCATTCGACGTGGTTCCCTCAGCAGCTAACGGAGGCTTCCCCGATCTGGGCCAAGTCTAGAACCCTACCAATAATGTGCCAACGGTGACACACCAACAGTTACAAACGGTACATCATCGGTGCGCATGTACCCACCAAGTACCCACTGTTTGGTACATATTCTGTGCCCTACAGACCCTACAAACTTCGGTTTGTAGTTTGTACCCTACCTACAAGGTACACAATGTGCTACTACAAACCGTACAAACTAGGGTTTGTAGTTTGTACCGTACACAACTTAGGAACGTGCACGGCACATGTACCTAGCATGTACGGGACCCGTGTGCGGAGCGTGTACGGGGCATGTACGAACCTGTGTACGGATCAGGGGAGAAATGGGTCTGGCACATTCTGGGTAAATGCGTACTGAGCATCTTTTGTGCTCGCAGCGCAGTGTGCACACGCAGCTTGTACGAGGGATTCCGTACACGTTGCGCACACGTGCACTCGCGTCTATTTCACTGGGTCCGTGCGTACGAACTATGTACCAAACAGTGGTACTTGGTGGGTACATGCACGCCGATGATGTACCGTTTGTTACCGTTGGCACATCAATGGTAGGGATCTAGAGCTGACGACCTCGAAGCCAAAGGCGTTCGCCCGAGCCTGGAAGATATGCACCTGGCCTGTGCCTGGCCTCGGGCCTGATGCAGCGGCGCGCACCCTGGGAGACCTTGGTGGCGCGACAGCAGGGGGGCGAGGAACTACGCACCTCGACCCGTGCAGCCCCTCCGCGGCCTTCAACCGCTCCGGCTCGATGGTGGCCTCCAAAATGCGGTGCACAAGCGTGATGAGCTGGCACATCCGCGCCTCCCCCACAAAGCTCCCTTCCATCACAACATTGTTCACATCGATCACAACATTATTCTCATTGATCACAACATTGTTCACATCGATCACAACATTGTTCACATCGATCACAACATTGTTCACATCGATCACAACATTGTTCACATCGATCACAACATTGTTCGCATCGATCAAAACACTGTTCGCATCAGTCACAACATTGTTCGCATCTATACCAACATTGTTCACATCGATGACAATATTCGCCGCCTTATCAGCTTCCCTGCCCGCGGGGCGAGGTTGTTGGCCATGCCAGAACTAACAGTGATGAGCAGCTGTCGGGAAGGCGACGAACGGTTGGTGAACTATCGGCCACCGGGAGGGCTTGGGACACACAAGTATGTGTGGGGATGGGACCCCAAGTAGGAACAGCGCGGAACAACAGCTGCAATGCACATGTGATGCGCATGACTCAAGCCCCGCAACTTACTCGTAGGATGCCCAGGGCAAGGGCGACAGCCCTATTGAGTTGGTGTTGGGTTGAGGGGGCTACGAGCGCAGTTCGGTGGCGGGCGCACAAGGCCAGCAGGAAACAATTCAATCCATCCTTCTCAGGCCCTCGGGACAACCCTTTGGAACACTGGACATGTGGTGGGTGGACAAGCCCTCTTGAGACCAGGCTTTGAGACAGGCAGGGAGCAGGTTGGTGGTTCTGAGCGCAGGCTTGGTAGTGGGGAGATGGCTTGTGCAGCTCGGGGGGTAGAGGTGGACCGGCTTCAGAGACACAGCTTCAGTTCGTAGGCAGTGCAGTCGCACAGGTTGTACTCGGATGGCCCGGCGAGGCTTAGCAGGTCCAATTCTCCACTAGTGAGCTCAGGAACTCTGAAAAAGTGTCCCGAAATGTGTGTTGAATCCTTAGAGCCGGTGAGGGTACATAGTGCGGCCAATCTTCTGTGGCTATATGGTGCCAAAGGAATTGGTCCGAGGATAAGCCACCTATGAGGTGTATGCTAAATATATGTACATCTTATTGGCGTCGAGAACAGGCGCCGCTATGCCACGGATATGCCACGTGGCCAAGCGCACCATCAGCTTGCTGGTGTCCCGGATGCTGGAGTCCATCTTGCTGTCCAGACGGTCCTCCGGCAGCTCGATCAGGACGACGCAGTCCTGCAGCAGCTGGTTGCACACCTCCCGGAACTGATTCTCCAGTTTCTCCAGCCTTGCCTGCTCCTTCACTTCCTCCGCCTTTTGCTTCCTTGCCTCGGCCGCCGCCTGGTGAAGAGGGAAGAAGGGGGAGGAAGGGGGGAGGGGAGGAGGTGGGCCAACACATCGAGAGCATCACATGGGGAGGGGGGGGCGGGGGAGAGCCAACACATCGAGTGCAGCAAGCGGTGGGGGAGTAACACATCGATAGCAGCAAGCGGGGTGGGGGGGAGCCAACACATCGATAAAGCAGCAAGCGGGGTGGGGGAAGTCAGCAAATCGACAGCAGCAAAGCGGGGTGGGAGGAGCCAACACATCGAGAGCAGCAAGCGGTGGGGGAGCCAACATCGATAGCCGCAAGCGGGGTGGGGGGAGCCAACACATCGATAGCAGCAAGCGGGGTGGGGGAGTCAAATACATCGATAGCAGGCAAGCGGGGCGTGGGGGTGTCAACACATCGAGAGCAGCAAGCGGGTGGGGGAGCCAGCACATCGAGGGCAGCAAGCCGGGTGGGGAGCCAACACATCGATAGCAGCAAGCGGGTGGGGGGAGCCAGACATCGGGAGAGCCGCAAGCGAGGTGGGGGGAGAGCCAACACATCGAGAGCCGCAAGCTGGGTGTGGGGGAGCCAACACATCGGGATAGCAGCAAGCGGGGTGGGGGGGAGAGCCAACACATCGAGAGCAGCAAGCGGGTGGGGAGCCAACACATCGAGAGCAGCAAGCGGGGTGGGGGAGCCAACATATCGATAGCAGCAAGCTGGGTGGGGGAGCCAGCACAAAGAGAGCCGCAAGCCGGGTGGGGGGAGCCAACAACACATCGAGAGCAGCAAGCGGGGTGGGGGAAGTCAACTACATGCGTCGGGAGGGCGGTGTGCTGGAAGGTCTGTGCATGAGCAGGTGGGAGGTCCACCGCCCTAGACCCTTCCAAAAAGCTGCCCGCTTAATATGTCATATGCTACCGCACCGAAAGCACTGACCTTTGCATTCCGGCGCCATGCGAAGGCCTTGTCTTTGATGGCTATTTCTTCCCCCTTGTCTTCCTCCAGCTGTCAGAGCTCGCGCAAAGCCCCATCTCCAGCGCCTCCCCTCCCCATCAGTGTTTCGGATACCCCATGAACACGAGCCGCGCGCACCAACCCCTGTGGCCCCACCGATCCTCCCGAAAGCGCTTTGGCTGGAGAACATGGGGGCTGGGTCCCTCGCTCCAGCCATCATTGGGTTCATCTGAAGGTTTTGAGTCATCTGAAGGTTCAATGAGTTCATCATGACAGCTAGGTCCGCATGCGCATTGTGCGATGGCGATGGCTGCGAGGCACCTCTTGATGTCGGAAGGGCGTGTCCTCAGGCCGAGGGTCATTTTTGGAGGGCAGTCACTGCCGCTTCGATGTCGAGCAATAGAAAGATGGATTGAGGTCTCTGCGGGTGTGGGGGAGGGGCTCACCAACGCATCTTGGGTCAAAATCCCGAGCTCGACGCCTCTCTTCATGGACACCGACTCCTTGGTGCGCTCCTGGCGGCGCCGCTCCAGCGCCTCCTGCTCCGCGCTCAGACCGAGGCCTCGCACGCCCTTGCGAAGCGCCACGTCAGCCTCCGTGAACACCTTCTTATTCCACAGTTCGAACAGTTTTACTAGCTTTGCTTTCTCCTGTGCACCGCCAGCATCTCCCGCCCCCCCAACGCATTAGGCGCAAGGCATGCTCCAGGGCACACGGCGAATGCCAATGCTTCAGTCATCTGCAGAGGGCGCAGCCATACAGAGCTTCCCTCTCACATGCCCTCACATCTGTTGGCGGGAGTAAGAAGGGCGAGCAGAGCGCCGCACTGCGCAGTGAGGCTCCCCCCGCTGCTGCTATTGAAGGCCCGACAGCCCGCGACAGCTCCGGAGTCCCTGGCATATCAGGCACACAGGCGGGGTGGCGGGTGTGGCGAAGTTCTTGGGGAGAGTAGTGCAGATGCAGGGGCGAGGGGAGGGAGGCTGGCCGGGCTGTGCCGGGAGGGACCTCGGCCTCCTTGCGGGCCTTGGCTCTGCGCCGGGCCTCCTCCTGCTGCGCCTTGCGCTCCGCGTCCGCGTGCTTCAGGATGAGCAGCAAGGCCGCCACGATCCACTCGACGATGCTGTATGCGTGGCTGCGCAGCGCGGCGCACTCCCCATCCTCCACGCGCTCCTCCGGCTGCAGCACCCAGGGCATCAGGCTGTGCAGCACGATGTTCAGGCACCAGGCCTCGTCGCCGAGGCACTCCATCTCCCACATCACCGCGCAGTTCTCCGCGTTCCGGGCGATGCACCACAGCGCGACCGCCAGGTACATCTTCTCCTGGAACTTCCCCCTGCCGAAGTGCCCACGCCGCCAAGCACACAGCCGGGGATGGGGGGCGGAAGGGAGGGGGCAGGACTCTGTGCAGCTCATTGACTGCAGAGGGTGCGCGGCTTGGGGCCCCCCAGGGCCTCCACGACAAGATGCGCACAGCCCCAGGGCCTCGCCTGCAGCGGCGTGTGCGTGCCACCTCGGCGGGTCCTATAGAGATGACCGCCCCGGACGTGAACGCTCGGGGAGGGCAGAGCATCGAGAGTGCCCCGAAAGGCTGGTCTTAGTGCGGGCGCGCGTGGATGAGGCGCTGCCGCAATCCGATGCACAGGATTCACGTGCGGCGCCAGCTCAGCTCTGGTCTTTGTGCGTGGTGCGGAGATGACTGGCGGGTGACTGGAAGGTGACCGGAAGGTGACCGGAGGGTGACGGGAGGGCACCGTGAATGAAGGGACATGATCCGAGCAATATCCATCCGCTCCAGGGTATTGCTCTCGGTGCAGATGTGCATGAGGGCCGCGGCGGCGCCCTCCAGCCGGAGCCAGGGGAAGGCAAACTGCACGTCCTGGCCCAACGTGGGCACCACCAGCGATCGGCGCTTGCCGAGCATCTCCTCGCCAGGCGAGGCCCTCTCCATCGCCACCATCTCTCGCTCCACAAGCACCAGCAGCGCCGCCAAGCCTCCGTGTGCCACTAAATCCGCGCCAAAGGTACTCTGTTGCACCCACATCCGCACGCGTCCGTTTTAACGTCCGCGCCTCGAGGGGGTTCACGCGCCACGTGTCACGCAAGGCTCAGCGAGGGCGCTCGTCACGGGCTCGCACGGCAGAGAGCAGGTGAGACCAGTCGGCAAGTCGCATGAAGGAGCAGCCATGGCCGAGGGGCGAGGGCGTGGTGAAGGAGGTGGACCTCGGCCTTCCCGGGCGGAGGGGCGAGCGCGGCGCTGCAGGGAAGCTCGGAAGCCGCGTGCGGGGAACCTCCCTTCAGGAGATTCTCACCTGGAGTCCTGCGTCCATATCATAGCAAGAGCGCGCTCTGTGGCCAGCCACCTTGAGGTAGCACCCCAGCTGAAAACACCTCACCACCCTCGCCTCCCCGTCACCGCGAGGCCCCTGCGATTGAGGCGAGCGCTGCAGGTTTTCAGTGCTCGCTCTTACTCATCACAAGATGGCCCAAGATGAAAGTGCCATGGATTGTGGGGGTGCGATGTCCCTCTAGATG
This sequence comes from Cymbomonas tetramitiformis, assembly GCA_001247695.2. Taxonomy (NCBI): domain Eukaryota; kingdom Viridiplantae; phylum Chlorophyta; class Pyramimonadophyceae; order Pyramimonadales; family Pyramimonadaceae; genus Cymbomonas; species Cymbomonas tetramitiformis. The sequence goes on from LGRX02035486.1 coordinate 79,349, forward strand.
GCCTTCCTCCACATCCATCAGGCGGTCGCCCGGTCCGCCCGTCAGCCGCAGGGGACCGAAGCCGTTGTCGCCTTGGGGGAGGAGGCATATTCCGGCTGGAGCGGTGTGAGACGGGCGGCTGTGGCGAGGTCACGGGCGGATGCAGGCCAGCGCCCCGTCCCCCTTCAGAGAGATCAACCCGAACAGAGGATTTCGCATTACCACCGACTGGCTGACCGGATTCCCTGGGACAGAACCGGGCAGCTCGGGTCGCCTTCGCCGCGCGGTCGGGCACTACCGCTTGGTCCACGAGGGGCGCCTCGAGGGCGGTGTCCACGAGCATGCCGGTGAGCAGAGAGAGGATCCCCGCGTCCACCATGCGCTGAGCCAGCTCGACGGAGCTGCTGAGGCAAGATATCCCCGACAGCAGCCGCCACCGTTGATCTCGCGGCGGCAGGCCTGGCACCCGCATCCCCCTTACCACATCCTCCTTGCCAACGGCCTCGATAACCTGTTGCCAGGCAGCCCCCCCCACCCCGTATCCCTAATCTCAAAAGTCCGCTGTCTCGATCATGAACATTCGTATGCTGCCTCAACCACAAATGAGAGGTCCTGCACCGCGCCGCTCCCGCTCCAAGGTCCACCCTTCCTCAACCCTAGCACGCCTGCCATGCTCCCCGTGTGCCGAAATCCTGCCCCCGACCCCGCATCCTGAACCCCTTTCTTTTTCTCTGCAACCTGCCCCGCTCTTTGCAACTGCATCGCGGGCAAGGGCTCTCCGCTGCTGGAACGCAATTCCTGTGGGCGATGCAATGAGCATACGCCTCATCCATCGGTTTCACCCCAGCTAGTGGCAGTCCCCCAGGCCGAGGAGAGTGGCGGGGAGATCCGTGCGCGGTGACGTACGACCGAAAGCGCTCCAAGATGGGGGCCGGCCTCCGCGCAGCTGCGTGGGCAGTGCGGCCGGGGACATACATTTCTCGTGAAGGAGTACACGTCGAAGTGCTGAAAGCTGTCGAAACCGTGCACCTCCTTGATCGCCGTCAGGCCGACGCATAGCGCAGCAGTGACCAGCTCCGACGCCTGCTCTGCATCGCCCATGTCTGCAGCAAGCACACAAGAGCGCTCCGGCGCCCCTTTGCCGCTTTCAGTTTTGAGACTTGGCGCGGTGCCTTGAGGCTGAGAGGTGTCTACAGGTTCTGGGCCGCGGGTCGCAGCTGCGAGGTGCGCAACTCTCAGCAGGAGCACGGGCTGCCTGGCGCCTCGGGGCGCGCAAAAAGAGACATGCTGCCGCCGGCTACAAAGAGCTGGAAGAACCAGCGTGCCTGTCGGACGGCAGCGAAGGCGTGCGGCCCTGCGCCATGAAGAGGGTCGCAGAATGTGCTGAAGTAGAAACGGCAGCTAGGCAGAGCGTATGGCCGGCCGGACCGAACCCGATTCCGCACTTCCTGCAATGTGTGGGATCACGGGGAATAAAACTACCGATGACACCATCAGCCACAGAAAACCGATATGGACAACGCAACGGTTGCCTGCAGATTAGAGCCGAATTATCTACAGCAGTGCGTGGCGGCGGACACAGACGCTTGGGCACGCGGAATTATGGTCGAAGCAGTTCACTTCGCCGCAGCAGCGCCACGAACCTCGGCAGCTGGGACTCATAATCTCTTGCAGCTTCGCCATCAGCGTCCCCTGGGGCCCACCATCCGCACCACTCTCAGCGCCGCGGCGCGCCATTAAGGGGGTCTTGGAGGGAGAGGGAGGCAGGGGTGAGTAATAGCGCCCCGCAGGTGCACCTGGCAGAGCCCCGCTGAAGTGGGCATACTTCGGAGCAGTGCTTTGACAAGGTTGAGGGCAAAAGGTCGGAGGAGAGAGTGCCAGCACGGCCGACCACCAGACATCCGGTGTGTGCAGTGGCTCAGCGGGAGAGGCCAGAGGCCGAGCGCAAAAATGGAGCCCCGAGGAGGAGACTTGGAGGCAGCTGAGGGCAGATGGACATCAACGACGGAGAATCGCAGGCAGCTGAGGGGCAGATGGGTACCAACGACGGAGCCGCAGGCAGCTGAGGGCAGATGGCACCCGGCCAACAACGGAGAATCCGCAGGCAGCTGAGGGCAGATGGGCATCAACGACTTGAGAATCGCAGGTAGCTGAGGGCAGATGGGCATCAACGACTTGAGAATCGTGAGTGTGCTGAGGGCAGATGGGCATAAACGACTTCGGAGAATCGCAGGCAGCGAGGCAGATGGCATCAACAACGGAGAATCCGCAGGCAGCTGAGGGCAGATGGGCATCAACGACGGAGAATCGCAGGCAGCTGAGGGCAGATGGGCATCAACGACGAGCACCGCAGGCAGCTGAGGGCAGATGGGCATGAAACGACGGAGAATCGCAGGCAGCTGAGGGCAGAGGGCATCACCTACTTGAGAATCGTGAGGCAGCTGAGGGCAGATGGGCATCAACGACGGAGAATCGCAGGCAGCGAGGGCAGATGGGCATCAACGACGGAGAATTCCGCAGGCAAGCTGAGGGCAGAGCAAAAAGTATCAACGACTAGGAGAACGCAGGCAGCTGAGGGCAGATGGGCATCAACGACGGAGAATCACAGGCAGCTGAGAGGGCAGATGGACATCAACGACGGAGAATCGCAGGCAGCCGAGGGCAGATGGACATCAACGACGGAGAATCACAGGCAGTGTGAGGTCGCGAGATATCAGAGGCAGAGAATTGGAGGCAGCAGCGGAAGATCGTAGCTGGAGGATCACAAGCAGCCCAGAGCACAGTTGTGAGCCCATGCCTCACTCTCAGCATACCACTGGGCACCGTCGAATCACGGCCGCCCTTCTCAGAGCGGCTCAGTCACCGCGCCATCCGGAACATCACGACCAGTGGATGCATGACGGTGGATGTGCGGAAAGCGGCGCTGAAGAGATGCGGACCCTTCGTGCGGATCGATCTGCCTGAGGCCATGCACAAAGCGGCGGGAGGAGGGCATGACGCTCCGGCAGACTTCGGGGCAGCCAGCCGCGCCTCACACTGGCTCCCTCCGCCGTCTTTATCAGCTCGCTGCGGACCCGCCCGTCCGAGTGCTTCTGGCCCCCATTACGCAGACGTGGCGTGTGATTGGTTGATTGCCTGACAAGGCGAGTGTTGCGGGCTGCGCCTCGGGATTGACACCGCGGGCTCCGGGCCAGCACCAAAATGCGCGCGGCCACTGCCGGATGCTGCACCAGCGCCACGCGGCCCGCAGGCATCTTGCCCAGCTGGATCACGACGACCACGGCGGCCTTAGTCACTGGGTTGAGCAGCCTCGTGCCGCGGTCCTCTAGGGCCGTGTCCGGGATGCTCATCATTTCCCCCAGCATCGAGCTCCCTCCACATTCGGTGAAGGACGCCGCCACGCTGTTGCAAGCCCTCGCACCGTCCAATCACCGGCGTTCCCCTGGTGCGCGCCACGACCAGCCTTGCAGGGAATCCAAGGACAGGGGGAGGGGGCCAGAAGATCCAGGGCCTGATCCCAAGGACGGGAGGGGGCCAGAAGATCCCAGGGCCTGGGATCCAAGGACGGGAGGGGCCAGGAAGATCCTGTGGCCTGATCCAAGGACAGGGGGAGGGGGCCAGAAGATCCAGGGCCTGATCCTGGGCGTGTGTTCTTAAGCCCCTAAAAAGATTAGATGTAATACATCCCCCAGGATCAAATGATGCCCGGGCGTGTCATCTCGAGCCTCTGATGATAAAACGGTGAGCATTAAATGCGACGGTGTTATATGGCGCAGGCTGTGTGGTGTAAATGTGCGAGTGCCCAGCAGCTTGCCAGGCGCGTGGCAGCGGCCACTCGGTGGCATGGCGAGCCGCGGGTTGCGCTGAAAGACCCTCAAGGCCGGTCTGCGGCGAGGCGGCGGTCGACCCGCGGTGAGGTGATGGGTGAGGACAGCCCTTCTCCTGGCCACGTGGTTGGAACGGGAAGGGAGGGTACCGATTATCAATACAGAGTGCCCCGCTGAGGAAACGCGCGGCCACGTGGCTCACGCTCCCGAGCATCCCGTCGCGGCTGAGCTTCGTGCAACACGTCTGCAGGCTGTCCCACACCGTCTGCGGCGTGATCCTTGTCGTCACATCGTACACCGGGCGGTATAGCCGCCTCCTGCCGTAGGCGTCGCAGGCCAGGGTGGTGAAGGCCCCGATGGCCGTCTCCTGGGGGACGCAAAAGGGCGTGTCAGTCGGATATGGACCCGGCGTGGATTCTGGCACGTCGCCGACAAAGGGTGCCACGTGGATCCAAGGCCCCCACCAACCCCACCGGCAGCTCACAACCCCCGCCAACGCCACCAGTCCCGAGGGGGTGTGGGGTGGCCCGGTCCAAAGTGATAGGGCACCCACCATCACGAGCTGGCAGTCCTGCGGAGAAAGCAGCCTCGGCTCTTCGAACGTGTCCGGCTCCAGAAGAGCCACGGAGGTGTCCATGCTCTTGGTGGGGCTGCTCCCGTCTGCGATGGCCACGGACTTGGACTTGCGTGGGCTGCCCCCTGGCACCCGGCCTTTGAGCAGCTTCGACTTCGGCCGAGCTGGAGTGGTGGTGCTCGGGGGCCGGGGGATCCACCGCTGGTTCACACCGTCGTTCTGCGCCGTGCGCAGCAAGTCCTGCGTGTGCCGGAGGAGTGCCCACCCATGAGGCACAGCGGGATAGCACAGTGACGACATGGGAGCCCAGTGGGCGGTAACGGGCTGACGACGCACGCGTGCAAATCATATACATCGGGGCATGACTGAATCCCACATCTCTTTAGCCTGCGTTTTGATCTGAATTGTGAAGCTTCCCGAAAGCGATTCGGGCACGTACCAGGACAGCCTCGATGGCTCCGAGGTCGACGAGCTGATGGCGCGCAACTTTGCTGGCGGATAGAGTCCAGAGGCACGTCATCGCCCCAATTGAGACCCGAGCGTGGGTGTTCTCCACACCCTTCCGCGCCGCCATCTCGTGCGCTTCCAGAGGGACGTCCACGAGCTCTACCAGCTTCCTCAGCAGCTCCCTGGACAGCTGCCAAACAAATGGTACTTGCAATCAAGGCAGTCCGTAGTTGAAAACGTGAACTAAGGGAGTTGGCAAGAGAAACATCATCATCGGGTGCTTTCCCGAAGGTGTCTGCTTGTGAGGTGTGCACGTCGAGTGGATATCTCTGGCAAGTCCCACGGGTGTCACTCTCGAGTGCATGTCACCGGCGTGCTCGCGCATGAAGCCAGCCCGCTGCTGGTCCAAGGGAACATGTCAACGTCTTGTGCAAAATTTTGGCTGTAAGCGCTCGAAAGAGAGGGCTACTTGGTGGTCTCAACTCCTCCCTGCCACCAGTTGAACGCAGGGTAACCTGGGAGCCATGAGAGCGCTGCGTGACAGACGGCACCTGATCATAGTGGCTCCGAGAGTGTGAGAACACAAGCTCCCAGAGGCCCTCCACCCCTTCAAGAGTGAGTGTATGGTCATTTTGCTCCAGCTTTGCGTGTAGAAAATTGCCTGCAACACCTTTCGTTCTGGTCCATGAGACATCCACGACAGCAACGGTGCCGGGCCAGTGCAGAGCGAAAGCCAGCAACGGTGCCGGGCCAGTGCAGAGCGAAAGCCGGGAACATTGCCGGGCCAGTGCAGAGCGAAAGCCAGCAACGGTGCCGGGCCAGTGCAGAGCGAAAGCCAGGAACGGTGCCGGACAAACGGCCCACTCAGCGCCACAAGCAGGAACGCTGCTCGGCCCACTCAGCGCCACAAGCAGGACCGGCGCTCGGCCCACTCAGCTCCAAAGACACAGTTGCCAAAGGGGTGACACAGCCAAACAGCATAGGCGGATGAAGCGTCACAGGCAGGATCGATGCTGGGTTACCGCAGTTTTTCTCGCACGCCGGATGCATCCGAGCTTCTCTGCTGCGGCGGCAGGACAGCGCACAGAGTGTGACAATGACGGGCATCAGATTGAATGAAGCGCTGGATTATGAAATTCGTGAGTGGCATGCTTTCGCCGCTTCGTCGTCTTTTCGATGGTGGGAAAACCGCTTGAATGAACGCAAAAATTATCGAGTTGCAGGAACAGTAGGAAGGAAACCGAAAGAACCCACCTGTGTGGAAAACCCATGCTTCTGTGTCGAGACGAAGTGATGTCACCAGATCTTCCCATGACACCTCATCTAAAAGAGTACATATCGTGCTGTAGCTCGGAACACGAGAATCGTAGTACACCGGAACCTGTGCGTGATGAGCTCCAGCGCAGCAAGTTAAAAAGTCAGAGGGCTTAAGCATATGTTCTTAAGGCTAAATTTCGGCGGCACATGAGGCGAGTACCTCGTAGGGTGAGACGTGGCTAGAGAAGCGGAAGAAAATGAGTTGCAGACGGAGTCGGAGCAGCCTCGAAAGGCAGTATTTCAGTGCTTTTTAAGAAACTCAAGGAAGTTCACGGGGCGTTAGGGGGTCGTATGTTACAGGCCTGGTGACAGTACCTTCCACAATTGCATTACTGGTTTCTCATAGATGAATGCATCAGCCGTTTCTTCTATCTCGCGCTCGTCTTCCTCATCAATATCAAATTGTTCGCATACGAACTTGCGCAATTCCTCAAACCCTGTCTCAGGCGAAATTTGTTCTTCTGTCTTTTGGCCACACTGTTAAACATACAAAGCAGTCTTACAAGTTAGTGGGCATTCTCTGAACAGGTCAGATTTTGACAGAAATCCACGGACCAAAGCTTAACTGAACAGGAAATGCGTCATTACTCCAAGAATCACAATAGAGTTTAGTGGATGCTTCCTAGACATAAAAATGCAGTGAAGAATAAGTTGCGAGGTTCAAGCGAAAACGTACACTTCCCAGGAAACGTCTGGTGAACTTGCATTTAATCTCCGTCGTCAAATTAGCGACCATAGTCGCACAAAATGATGACATCACAATTGATACTGCTTGAATTTTGCAGAACTACATTTGGCACTGCTTCGATATCCAACTTCGTAGTCTAGGCGCAAAACTTTCTGTGCATTTTCAGGTGGAGGAAGACAGAGGAACACTGTGACATCTCTATGATCACTTGCCAAATGTTAAAGAAACAGCTCTGCTTATCAACACTAAGATTTAGTAAGGAATATGATGATATCACAGCTGTTCTCATCATGCGCAGCTCATTCCAGGCTCGAATCAGGGATTATCTCTCATTGTAGTTAAGGACACTTTTCTCCGGATGCAATGTCTGTCGCACAACCACGATGTAGGTGATATTTGAGCCCTAGATATCCACTGGCTCCACATTAATTTTATACACTAGAGGTCATATCGATATGATATTCTCGTCCGGTAGCAAAAACTTCGCTTCATTAAGTAAATGTACACCCAAGCCAAAACCGTTCTTGCCCTACGCTCGGCTGTGACCGCTACAGTACTCTGAGACTGTACCGCCGGGTCCCGACGCGAGGTGCTATGCTATGCTATGCTATGCTATACTAATACTTGTAGTGCTAGTTGCTTTCATATCATATCCAATCATATGTTTTTTTTAAAGGGTATATAGCTTTATATAGCAGGTGTGGGTTTATATCGTATTATTTATCTATTATAATTATATTAAGAGGTAATATAACTATATAAGTAGACCTTGGGACCACACACCACTGCCGCTATATAAAGTCCTGCTTATTTTGCTTATTATAACCAGTTTATAACCCCAAACTTTGGACTTATACGTATATTTATACTTTATACTTATATATGTACAATGCTGTTTTGGGGCTATCGTATGCTATGCCGCTATCTGACTCAGCTCCGCTCTGCTGAGCTGCCCAACGCAAGTGCCCTAGCTACCCGTGTCACGCCATCGCCAAGCGTACTGTACCCTTTCGTTTGTCGCTCGCTCGTCATCGACAACCAATGGTGTTTTGCCGAAAAGAAAGAAAAATCGTGCCGAACCGCGCAAAAATCGCGACTGAATCGGCTGTCGCGGGCTGTTGCGGGCTGCTCGATGCTGTTTGTGTTTCCAAATGTTCGGATGCCGTCGCTTCGTTTCCAAATTGGGACAGGGTACAGTGTCACGGGCGCTGGGAACTTGTCCAACTTTTCCGATGACTGCATGTCACGGCTGCGTCTATCGCTATCGCATGAGACACGGCGGTGACACTGTCGTTGCGGTTTCGCGCAGTCGAAACTAAATTAATTGTTAACTCAATCCTCGTTCGCCACAAAAGAGATAGCGGTTTTTTGCAAGAGCCAGTTCTAGGTAACGAATCCCTTCGCCCCATAGGGCGAACAGCTAGTATGCCTGCCAGCAAAGCAGTTGTGAGAAAGCGCTCCGCTGTGCACGAAGAGCTGGAAAAATTGCCTGAAACGTCTTGTCTTCCTACTACTATTATGCTTGAGAAGAGCCCTGTTAGAATTGAACGTAGAATCACAGTCGCTTCCCTTGCAAGTATCTGCTTCGCACTGTTCGCGATACAATGCTTTCATCTACCTATGCGCCTCGCCCCTTGTGGCACTGAGATAAAGTCAATTTCTGAATATGTTGATGCACGTGGTCCGGGTCCGGCGCTTGGCCTGCAGTTCCGTCAATGGGCGCCAAGCACAGAAGTATGTGCTTGGCGCCCAAGTCTACATGGATCTTTCAGAGACCGCTGCTCCACTGCTTCCCCAACATATTACGCACCTTTCAGCGTTGACCCCAGTCCTATGGCTACTGCCCGACGCTCCAGTCCTACCACAAGGACCGAAGTAAAAGGGGGCTAGCCACCACGATTTTTCGATGTAGTTGATGTTTGAGTGCTTAAAGATCATCCTTGGGTGCTCAAATATTTATTAAAAACATGTGCCGGGTGATATACTCGATATGGGTATGCACTTGTGAGGGCTGAAGAGGTGGGGGTAAATGATGGAAACACCGAAATGCTTCCAGTATAATTTTGTTGTTGATCAGACAATCTGATGATTGGCGCGCTACGGCGTAGGGCGCTATGTGTTGGACTTGCACCTTGAGCGCGCAGGTTCGAGTCCCGTCTGGATCTCGTCGGGAGGTTGTTGCCCGATATAATTATATTGTCTGATCAACAATCGTATAATTATACTGGAAGCATTTCGGTGTTTCCATCAGTAAAATTAATTCAAATTAAATAAAAAGGCCAGTCCTACCACAAGGACCGAGATGTTTCTCAAGCTAGCTACCTCCACGAAGGTCCTGTGAAAATTTGCGAGCTGCTCTTTCTGCAGTGTCTTGCCAAAAAATGATCGGAGGTCATCTTCGCCCTCAAAATATCGGTTGAAGTTGCCTTGTCACAACTATGAACACGCTTAGAAGGGGTCCCTCGGGCACCCCTGAAAGGCCTGTCACACCCCCCATATTCAGTCACGCTACCGCAGCCCATGTCAGACCCCACCGCAGTTGCCCCCATCGCGCCCGTCTCAGCCGACAGCAAACGCCCCAGCCATGACCCCTTTTTCAGTAATTGTCATTCCCCCCTCAGTCACGGTCCTACCCCAGTTCATTGTCCGCTCGAGCGCCCGGAGCATATCACGTTCACCCTCCTGCTCAGATCGCCCTCCCAGTTTAAATCATGCACGACGCCTCGCCAAGCGCTACATCGACGTCGCCGCGACCAGCCCGTGCCGATCCGCGAGAACCGCAGAGCGTCGAGCACGACATCACGCGAAGTGACATCACGACACGACCACACATGACGTCTCGGCAATGCATGACAGGGCAAACGCAAGCGCGCGTTGACACCAAACGCCGCTGTCACTGGGAACCAATGGTCACAGGGCATCCGAAACGACAATGGCATTCACGGACTTTCACTATGCTCGCTTGAGTATTTAGCTAGCTCTGCTTTCGAAAAGTTAGATCCGAACCTTTCAAAACCATTCCGCGGTATAGTGATATTCGCCTCTTGTGGCCTGGTATTAAATGTGATATTTGCATACATATACTTTGAATCCACATGAGAGCTTTGTCACTAGCAGTTTGTAAGAGTCTGGTTCGGATCCCCAGAGTGCCGTCACGCCACTCTGACGTATGTGCGAAGTCGTGACGTTGTGCTTGCTTTATCTGTGAATTGCCCCCTGTGTTGCTCGTTTGCCTTTCTGCTTTTCATGCTTCCATCTGAGCCTGAATTTACAGTCTGCGAGTGCAAGTTAGGCCCGCGCCCGTTTTGCGAATCCACGAGCCGGCGCGGCAGAAGCGCGTTGCCGCCTGGCATGTTTTACGTGGCATAGCAGTAGAAACGCATGTCACCGTTCCGCAGCGCTGGAGATCCTCAGCTGTCCGAAAACATTCACGAATTCACAACACGCTCACGAATTCCCGCAGAGGGGCATTTTTCCCGTTGAGCGCCTAGCGGCGAGATAGCCCGAAGCTGCGTTTGTCATTAATTCACACCCGTGACGGCGGACCGTCACAGGCACTCTCAGCGGTATTCACGTGTGTGCACGATGCGCTCGGCCTTTTTGTGCCATATTTCGTACCAATTGCTTTGCGAATTCGAACCGCGCAGGGCTTGCTTGCCGAATATGCTCAAACCGGCGTATGTGACCGGCGTTTGGGAATTCACAACCGTAGCCGCGCCAACTCGAGCCGTGACACCTGACTTTTGCTGTTTGACGAGGTTGTAGCCGCACCCATGTTTTTCCCACAGTTTGTATGATGTTAACTTTTGTGAATTCGAACTGCGCAGGCTGTGGCAACGTTGAATTCCCCGAACGGGCCTGTGTGACAGGTTGTGGGAATTCACGGCTTACGGCGCGTCAGCGCGAGTCAAAACACCCGACTGCAACCTTTTGGCAGCATTGCAGCCGAATGTCTTTCCTTCAGTTTTCATTGTGTTTGTATTTGTGAATCCGACCCTTGTGGGCGTTGGCAACGGTGAATTCCCCGACGGGCCTGTATGACAGGTTGTGGGAATTCATGGTTGGCGACGCGCCAGCTCGGGTCTGGACACCTGACCCATGCCTTTTTGCCATGCGTGTGCTCGAAGCACGCCTTTGCCCGTAGTTTCTTTCATAATTGTCGACGGGAACTTGTGCTTGGTTGCTCGAAGGGCACCAACTTGGCCTCGTGGCAGGTTGGGGGCATTCACCACAGGAGCCGCTCGTGCTGCGACCTGGGCGCACGGCACGAGAGCCGCAGTGAATGCCCAATTGCAAAGTGTTGTTTGTTCTGCTGGAACGGTATCACCTAACAGGGTGCCGAACCTCTTCGTTGGTTTTGAAAGTTATTCCTCGGATCTCCTTTGTTTTCACTTGTGTGTGAACTCCTATGTGATGGCACCAGGCTCGCGCGCGTAGTGACACGGCAGCCATAGGCTCAGTGCACTTCAGGCCAGCTTGTGCATGCCTGACATGGTCTTTCAAACTTTGTGGCAGATTGGGTCAGCAACTTTTGTTGAGGGTGCTTCTGTTGTGACTCATCAGCACGGGTGCAGTGCTTCGCAGCCATGGCGCCTGAGACGCCAGCTTTGCGCAGCTCTGCGACCTTTCAAGTGCCATGCCAACTGCGACACCTGCTTTCAGCCCTTCCAGCCATACAGAGTCTCTCTCTGAATGGCTCGGTGTGCAGGTCTGAATGAAGGTCTGTGTAGGTATGTGTGTGTGCAGGTCTGTGTGTGTTGTCTATGTCTGTGTGTGTGGGTGTGTGTGTGTG
>LGRX02035487.1:0-28595 GCA_001247695.2 Cymbomonas tetramitiformis
ACCAATCAGCCCCAGCCCCCCCCTACAGGGCCACTTTCGACAACCTTATATAACACCATTTTGCACTAAAACTAGGGCGGCACAGGGCAAGCCCTTGCTCCCAAATTCACTCCACACCTCCCGCCGTATGTCCTTCGCAAGTGGGCACCTGCCCCTTGCCATCTACGTCGCGCTAGAGCCCGCCACAAGCAGTGAACTCGGTGGCACCGACCTGCCCACACCCGCGTGGGGGCTAACCGTCATAGAGATATCGCACCCCAGCCCCTCCCCCAAATATGGCGGATCCACGCGGTTCCAAGCCCCCCTAGGGGTCGAGTGAACCTTTGGGACATGTTTTACATCATTTGTGATGCACATGCCGTCAGGATGCCCACTTTCAATCCGGAGCTGATATCTCTATGACGTTCGGGTTTTTGGCAGCCTTGGTACCATTCACGCGTGACACCGAGGCCCTCAGATGTGCCCTCGAATTTAAGCTCTCACCTTGCCCCCACCCCAACAACCACCCCAAATACTTTATTTCGGCAACCCTCTAGCATCTTGGGATGCTTTACACGCCGCTTGAATCGAAGTGATTCGGCCTATGCGGCCAGATTAGTCACCTCAACCAATCAGCCCCAGCCCCCCCCTACGCTACGGGGCCACTTTCGACAACCTTATATAACACCATTTTGCACTAAAATTAGGGCGGCACAGGGCAAGCCCTTGCTCCCAAATTCACTCCACACCTCCCACCGTATGTCCTTCGCAAGTGGGCACCTGCCCCTTGCCATCTACGTCGCGCTAAAGCCCGCCACAAGCAGTGAACTCGGTGGTACCGACCTGCCCACACCCGTGTGGGGGCTGACCGTCATAGAGATATCGTACCCCAGCCCCTCCCCCAAATATGGCGGATCCACGCGGTTCCAAGCCCCCCCAGGGGTCGAGTGAACCTTTGGGACATGGTTTACATCATTTGTGATGCACATGCCGCCAGGATGCCCACTTTCAATCCGGAGCTGATATCTCTATGACGTTCGGGTTTTTGGCAGCCTTGGTACCATTCATTTCACGCGTGACACCGAGGCCCTCAGATGTGCCCTCGAACTTAAGCTCTCACCTTGCCCCCCTGCGGTATTTATATCTCACGGGACACTTTACACGCCGCTTGAATCGAAGTGATTCGGCCTATGCGGCCAGATTAGTCACCTCAACCAATCAGCCGCAGCCCCACCCCCCCCCCGCCCTACAGGGCCACTTTCGACAACCTTATATAACACCATTTTGCACTAAAACTAGGGCGGCACAGGGCAAGCCCTTGCTCCCAAATTCACTCCACACCTCCCGCCGTATGTCCTTCGCAAGTGGGCACCTGCCCCTTGCCATCTACGTCGCGCTAGAGCCCGCCACAAGCAGTGAACTCGGTGGCACCGACCTGCCCACACCCGCGTGGGGGCTAACCGTCATAGAGATATCGCACCCCAGCCCCTCCCCCAAATATGGCGGATCCACGCGGTTCCAAGCCCCCCTAGGGGTCGAGTGAACCTTTGGGACATGTTTTACATCATTTGTGATGCACATGCCGTCAGGATGCCCACTTTCAATCCGGAGCTGATATCTCTATGACGTTCGGGTTTTTGGCAGCCTTGGTACCATTCACGCGTGACACCGAGGCCCTCAGATGTGCCCTCGAATTTAAGCTCTCACCTTGCCCCCCCCCAACAACCACCCCAAATACTTTATTTCGGCAACCCTCTAGCATCTTGGGACACTTTACACGCCGCTTGAATCGAAGTGATTCGGCCTATGCGGCCAGATTAGTCACCTCAACCAATCAGCCCCAGCCCCCCCCTACACGGGGCCACTTTCGACAACCTTATATAACACCATTTTGCACTAAAACTAGGGCGGCACAGGGCAAGCCCTTGCTCCCAAATTCACTCCACACCTCCCACCGTATGTCCTTCGCAAGTGGGCACCTGCCCCTTGCCATCTACGTCGCGCTAGAGCCCGCCACGCAGGGAACATTTCCTATGGGGATTGACCGGCCAGGGGCCGACTGAAGTCCTCAAAAACGGACCCTGGCCGATGGTGGGCCGAAATGATTTTATTGGGTGGGCCGATTCACGCGATAGCAAATTTGTTGATTAAATTGGCTGGGCCACGTGGCCGAAAGCTGGCCGAGTCTCGATTGGGCGCTCTTCTTCAACAGTTATCCACGAAATACGCACTTTTCGTTACATTAGCCAAACTGGTGCGTAGAAAATATTGAAAGCGACTTTACAATAATGAGGGGCTTTTTTACGTTCATAGTCTAGAGATAGATGCATCCGAAATCGACAATTAGTGGGCCATTTTACACGAGCATTTTGCTGGAACTGTCACACCGCTTGCTTTGTGACTCTTCCTATAGTAGTGCGTATGACTGTCACCCGAACCCGAACCCTAACTGTTTATGCCCGTTATATCGGGTTAACTTATCAGCTTTATTACATTCTGAGAAAACCTATCACTGAGTGAATATATCCCGAGTCCTAGGGGTATATCCAACAGGTTTGGCCCCACGCACTCTTTGTTTTGACACTGCGAATTTTAGCCATGTCTGGCTAAACAGCGACGCTTGAGATGGAGTGAGGGGCTCCACTAGAGGCGCGGCGGAGCGGTATGGCCTAGCTGAAAGCTGATGCCTGGTTGATTGGACTTACGGGAGGCTTGTGCACGAGGCGGACTTCATTTTCCTCGCTTCGCGTTGGTTGACGTTGGAGATTTTGGTCGGATCCGACACCACTTTCCTTGGCCGCGTCACTCTGCATCCACATGCACGTGGGGAGATTTTTTTTGCGCCACAGCTTTCCCTTGCTTTCCACGACAACCGCATTACGACTTTTGGCCGCCGCTCCTTCCGCACCTCGTCCCGTTTTCCCTCACTTCGTCTCTACAGTCTCTTTCACCATGGTTGCGACTAGATTGACCTCGAGTATGGCGTCTCGCCGACGCTCCTTAGCTACTATTTTCGACTCCGCTGCCGCACGTAATTCCGTCACGCCGGCTACGCCGGCACCTGCTGGTGTTCCGGCTGCGAACTCCGCCCAGGCAGTCTTCTTGGCGGGTGTTCGCTCACTGACTCGTGAGCGCTTCGACGAGAGCGTAGCGAAGCACGTGATCCGGAAGTGTTTCCGTGAGAAACATGACCGTTTCACAGGAACGGAGTCCAACGCGCAGGTGCTTCTCTCCAAGCTGGTGCCTGCTCTCCAGGAGGCATTCGAGGCGCAGGATGCTTTATTTGCGCCGATGTTCGACTTGGAGGACTCTACTGTACGTTGGCCGTCCGTCCCGAGGCCAACAAACTTCTTTTTTCAACGCTCGAGCTCATTGTGTGTCCCGCCTCTCCAGCGGGTGACTGGCTCGAGGCCTCTGCGACATTGCACCCGCTGGACGGCAAGCGGGCCCTTCTGGAGCTCGCACGGCGACTGCTGGACTCCGGTGCACCCTTTCAGGGAACATCGGACCTCCTTGGCGTCCGCTTTAAGGCCCACACCGACCCGTCCGAGTCCATCACGGATTTCAACGCGGCCTTACGGTCCGCCAAGAGGCGCAACACTCAGTCTCGACGATGACGAGGTGAAGGAGCTGTTCCTCGCGGCGCTGAACCCTGGATTCTACGCGCCGGTGGTGTCGAGGCTCTTCACGCACCAGCAGCGGGCGGCCGTGGACCTCCTCACCATTCAACAATGGGTCCTCGAGTGCTACGCCCGACACGTAGCAGCCGGTACGCACACTGCCTCGTTCACCCTGTCCGCGGCAGCCGTGGCCACTGACGGCGACGCCTCGCAGCTGTCCGACCTCACGGCCATCATCCTCGACGTGAAGCGGCAGCTGAAGGTCCTCACGGACAAGGTCAACGGGCGGGGTTTTACCCCGCGAGCGGACAAGAACAAAATCGGCAACGGGGGAGGCGGCTCCGGTGTTCGTTTTGCGGCAGGTAACCTCCCGACGGGGGGGAACTGGCCGCAGTCGCAGGCGAGGAAGCGCGTTGCTTTTCACAAGGGCAGCGGTGACTTCATCCCGTTCTGCCAGAATTCGACGTGCAAGAAGGACGAGATGCGTCACTGGCACCGCGACTGCCCGAACGGCGGCAAGCACGGCGCTGGGGGAAGCTTCCACAGCTTCTCCCTCGGTGACATCGAGAACGACTTACTGGCGGAGCAGTTTCAGACGGCCATGGACGAGCACGACGGCGAGCGGTTCGATGCGCTCTGCCTTCTAGCGGGAGGTAAGCCGGAGATGCTCGACGGCGTTTCGGCGTGTGCCTTCGGGCTCGAGCCGGAGCGGGAGGACGGTGCGTTGCAGGACTTCCTACCCTACTGCCAGCCTGCCACCCACATGGGGGGCTTCACAGTGGGTGGTGTGGCAGAAGGCATCTCGGCTGCCGCTTGCACGCATGTCCGCGAGGACGCACCGCCGGCGCCACCGCCGGCGGCAATCGAGCATGTTTACCCGGACGAGTCGGAGGCGTCCGACGCTGGTGACATGATGCCGGTGGACCCCATGCACGCGCACGAGCCCGACCTCTGCTTTGCGGACCGGATCGCGAGGATGGGGGGACTCTATCTCGATCACGGCTGAGGGCAAGGACTTGGCGATGCGGTACATGCACGCCGAGTCGGAGACCGACTCTTGCGACGGCGACGTGGACGACTCTGCAGCTGGGTGTGACCCTATTGACGGTGAGGATGCGGTCCCGCAGCCTCCAGCATCTCGTCGGGGATGCGGTGCACCGCCTTGGGGGTTTGCCCGCTCTTCGGCAATTACGGTGGTGCTTTGTGCATTCTTCTGTGTGTGCGCCACCGCGACGCCACTCACAGTTGCCGCTCCTGGCGGGGCGTGTGCACCGGACCACACCGGCCTGGAGGTCGGTGGTGCTGCTGAGGCAACCACTGGCGAGCCTTCATTACTCTCTGCGACGCCGGCTGCTATTCCGCCGCGCCGGCACGGCCGGCACCGTGCTCGGCAAGGCCTTCACAATGCACCGATCGGGTTTTACATCCCGGTACACCCGCCCCCTCCTCCGCTGTATTGGGATGCCCCACCGTCACCGGACTACTCACCGGGCCCGACTAGGAGGGGGAGAATCCCTCGCACGACGATCGAGACTTTTCAGATTTCTTCTGGAGCTCTACGAATGATTCAAACACGGTGTCGACAACTTCAATTCACGGCACCATGATTGTGCTGCGGGCTGGCACAGCAGTGCCACCGCCGACTAGTGGCTAGCAAGTTAATCATGCCGCTCCTGCACAGTGAAATTGACAGTAGCTGTATGTGCAGAGGGGTCCGATCACGGGCCGGATTTCAGATTTGCAACTCTTGACTGGGAACAGCCCTGCCAGAAAGGACAGGCCTTCCCTTAGAACTCAATTTCCACCGCTCTAGATGGTGTTTGTTCACAGGTTTCACCTTCGGCTAGCCAGTCACCACACTAGGTGGTGTGCTGGAACAGTCACACCGCTTGCTTTGTGACTCTTCCTATAGTAGTGTGTATGACTGTCACCCGAACCCGAACCCTAACTGTTTATGCCCGTTATATCGGGTTAACTTATCAGCTTTATTACATTCTGAGAAAACCTATCACTGAGTGAATATATCCCGAGTCCTAGGGGTATATCCAACACATTTGAAGGGAGATAAGTGCTGGCCGATCTGGCCGACGTTTGGCCGAAAGAAATGAGATTCCTGGCCGGTCTGGCCGAAAGCGGGCCTAAACGTTTTGAAAAAGCGGGTCGACTGTCATCTTGCGAGGAAATGCTCCCTGCCGCCACAAGCAGTGAACTCGGTGGTACCAACCTGCCCACACCCGTGTGGGGGCTAACCGTCATAGAGATATCGTACCCCAGCCCCTCCCCCAAATATGGCGGATCCACGGGGATCCAAGCCCCCCCAGGGGTCGAGTGAACCTTTGGGACATGTTTACATCATTTGTGATGCACATGCCGTCAGGATGCCCACTTTCAATCCGGAGCTGATATCTCTATGACGTTCGGGTTTTTGGCAGCCTTGGTACCATTCACGCGTGACACCGAGGCCCTCGGTGAGATGTGCCCTCGAATTTAAGCTCGCTCTCACCTTGCCCCCCCAACAACCACCCCAAATACTTTATTCCGGCAACCCTCTAGCATCTTGGGACATGCTGGATTCAGTGCACCGTAGGTCATAACTTGCATGACTCCGTTCGACTGTACCAGTACTCGTACAGTACTTGGTGACAGATACCTAGGTCACAGATGCATTATATATTGGTTTATCTTTATAATCAGTTTACACTTGTATGAGAACCTTTCAGTGACCACCCGATATAATACGGTATATTATATCTCACAGGTTATGGGGTATTACCCCGCTTTTCTCACTGCTGACTTTGCCATGATTGGCTAAGCTTTTCCGCTTGGCGGGGCGTTGGGGCCTCGCGAGGTGTTGAATTGGCCACTTTAGGGCGTGCGGTTTGCACTAAGTTGCGGTGAGATTTCGGATTGGGACTTTCGGCAAATTCTTCGAGTGTCCGCGTTGGATTTTGTCTTTGACTTGGCTTGATCACCCCTGTCGACATCTCCTTGGCCATCGCGTATTCGACTTCGTTGATTTCGTTCGACCCCATCTTGTCCTTATTCCGCAACTGCATTACCGTCGCCCGCCACCTTACGATTTGCGCCTCGCCTTTTCCCCAACCCCCCTCCTATAGGAATTTATTCTGATGACTACATCCTCAGTTGGTACACCTGCCGTGGGCGCTAGAATGCGCCTTGATTCAATTTGTGCTAGGAACGTGGGTGCTCGCTATAAGAGCACCCCGCAGTCAGCGAAGGTCGCACTCGCTGCTGCTGACAGGACACGCGGCAATGCCGTGTTGCAATCGTCCTGGGACACTGACGTTGTGAAGCGTGTCGCGAAGGACACATTGGGAACGAAAGCGTCTTCGTTTTCAGGGAGTGAGCCGCATCGTCAACTGCTTTGGGACTCCTTGGTGACTGCCTTGGAGGCCTCTTTCGTCAACAAGGACACCGCCAGCGAGGATATTTTTGACCTCGTGGACGTCACCAAAGAAGTTCACCCCATTTACAACGACATTTTGCTTCGTGCTTTAGTGTCTTTGACGACTCCCCACTCTCCAGCTCGAAGGTGGGTTGACGCTTCGGCCCGCATTTCTCCGCGTGACGGTAAGCGAGCTCTCCTGGAAATTACCAAGCGGCTCCTGCCGCCTGGACATCGGCCGCTCCGCCACCACGAAGAGCTCTTAGGCATTTCTTTTGGATCGTCTGATGATCCTGAACCCTTGGTCGCACAATTTGACGAGTGTCTGAAGGCTATCGCGGCTAGCGGAGCCGGTCCCCTGGACGACGAAGCCGCCAAGAGGCAACTACTGGCGGCACTGGACGTCGAGTTCTACAAAGAGGTGATTGTGAGATATAATATACCGTATTATATCGGGTGGTCACTGAATGGTTTCTCATACAAGTGTGAATTGATTATAAGAGGTAAACGAATATAATAAGGCGGTCTGTGACCTAGGTATCTGTCACCTAGTACTGTACGAGTACTGGTACAGCTATCGGGAGTCAGAGTAAGTTATGACCTACGGGTCACTGAATCCAGCACACCACCCTGTGACTGTACATAGTGCTGTTACAGGTGGCAGAGAGCGGAGCACAGACAAAGCAAATTGTTCCGAAACAACAAACAGCCAGGAGCTGGAAACTGCTAGAGGGAGGCCTGTGCTTTAGCCAGGGCGGTCCCTTCCTAAAACTGCTGCTAGGATACTGCTTTCAAGCTAAGTTCCTACAGCTCAATCTCGCAGATACTCAGTCACTTTCAAAGTGGTCTACAAAGTTGCAGAGTCCACCAGAGTTGAAGAAGTTGTCAGTGTCAAAGATGTTCAACCAGAACCAGAGTCCAGAAGTCATAATCCAGAACCAGAGTCCAGAGCCCAGAGTCCAGAACCAGAAGCCAGAACCATAATCCAGAAGCCAAGACCAGAAACCAGAGGCAGGAAAAGATTCGTAGAGCAAATAAAATTAGGAATTCCGAAAATTGAAAATCAGAATTCAAACCTGCCGAAACTACAGAAGGAAAAGGAATGCCGAAAGGTAAAGTGTACGGCAAGGCAGACAAACTGTTGGCAGTCACCCCAGTGGGATGTACTGCTGCGGTGAATTCAGGGGCTCGATCGAGCACCACCGAACCCTGAACCGCTGACACACATGCAAGACACATGAGTGCGGGCAGGGCCAGAGATGCAAAAGAGAAGACCCTCGGCAATGTTGCCACACCGACACGTGACCGTGTAGCCGGTGGGGCCGAGGGAATCTCGTCTCCGGAATAAGAAAAACCGTCGGAGTCGTTGTCATCGTCGATCACGGAAAGCTCTCCCTTGTGAATCGGCTCGTGAACCGAGTCAATCGAGCACAATTTAAGAGATGTGTCAGGGCATGTTGGCATTACACGGTCCATAAAAGAGACACGTAGTGGCTCCTCGAAAGGAGAACCGAAAGAAGCGGGTTCCGATGCCGAAACAGGGTACTGTATAGCCCAGTGTCGATCTCGTGATTGGCAGGTGGTGGCGCATCGCGCACCACCTGCGGTACAGACAAAGTACCGATGTGCAGCGGTGGTTGCTTACCAGTGGCGGTAGCACCACCGACCTGTGCAGCCGTTGGTAGCCGCAGACCGCAGGGACTCAAGGACGCCCCGTGCATCCGAGAGCACACCCTCCATGCCGTCGCCCGAAGCACCATGACCCAAGCCCGCATAGTGGGCACGTAATCCCACGTCGCGCCGCACCGGGTAGGTGAAGGGCTCAGGATCGGTACGCACCAGTGGCTGGTCGTGCTCGTGGCATAAGTCAGCGAAGTCCTCGTCGTTCTCGTTGTCGAAGGCGGTCTGGAAGGCCGAAACCACCTCGTCCAAGTCCAAGGCGGCATCACGCAGGTCAACATCGCACGAACCACACACCTCAGGGCAACGTGCAGTGTCGTGAAAGTGACCAGGGCAGAGTGGGCACTCCTGTACGAAGGCCGAGGATGCGGAGTGAAACCAGATGCTCCTAGCACCCTGCGTCCTAATACCTTGAGGCCAATTCCCGCCTTTCGGGAGTGGGGATGCCCCGAAGCGGTGCTTCCATCCCACGTGACGATTACGGCCGTGAAATTTACCGTCGGTCCGACGGTTCCGCTCGTCACGCCACTTGGACGGTGGAAACCTCACACCACCGCCTCTATGCGGACGGTGAGAATCATTTCGCGGCGGCGGCGTGTCTCGTGCAATCTCGCGCTCGTCATGACGGAGGGAGGCAAGTAGGGCAGAGGCCTCACCAATGATCCGAGCGAACTCCTCGAGGAAGCCCGAGACGTCACTCGGCTCCCCACCTGCGTAAGCTAATCCGAGAGGCGTGTGCGTCGGGATAGGCGCGGCTGCTTTGCGGCGGGTAGGAGGGCCACTAGGGTTTGCACACCACCACACTTCCAGGATGTGGGTGTAAATCTCCTCGATGCTCACCTTCGCCAATTCAGTGTCAAGGCGAAGCGGGGTGATCACCTCCTTGTAAAATTCGGTGTCCAGTGCCGCTAGGAGCTGTCTCTTGGCAGCCTCGCCGTCCAGATGGCCTGCTCCGCTAGCCGCGATAGCCTTTAGGCACTCATCAAATTGGGCCACTAATAAGGGCTCTGGGTCAACAGAGGACCCAAAAGAAATGCTCAAGAGCTCCTCGTGATGGCGGAGCGGCCGATGCCCAGGCGGCAGCAGCCGCTTGGTGATCTCAAGGAGGGCACGCTTACCGTCGCGCGGAGAAATCCGAGCCGAAGCGTCAACCCACCTTCGAGCTGGAGAGTGGGGTGTTGTCAAAGAGACCAACGCACGAAGTAAAATGTCGTTGAAGATCGGGTGAACCTCTTTGGTGACGTCCACGAGGTCAAAGATGTCCTCGTTGGCGTTGTCCTTGTTGACAAAGGACGCCTCCAAGGCAGTCACCAAGGAATCCCAAAGTAGTTGACGATGTGGTTCACTCCCTGAAAACGAAGACGCCTTCGTTCCCAATGTGTCCTTCGCGACACGCTTCACAACGTCAGTGTCCCAGGACGATTGTAACACGGCATTGCCGCGTGTCCTGTCAGCAGCAGCGAGCACGACCTTCGCTGACTGCGGGGTGCTCTTATAGCGAGCACCCACGTTCCTAGCAAAAATTGAATCAAGGCGCATTCTAGCGCCCACGGCAGGTGTACCGACTGAGGATGAAGTCATCAGAATAAATTCCTATAGGAGGGGGGTTGGGGAGAAGGCGAGGCGCAAATCGTAAGGTGGCGGGCGACGGTAATGCAGTTGCGGAGTAAGTGCAAGATGGGGTCGGACGAAATCAACGAAGTCGAATACGCGACGGCCAAGGAGATGTCGACAGGGGTGATCAGTCCAAGTCAAAAACGAAATCCAACGCGGACACTCGAAGAAGTTGCTGAAAGTCCCAATCCGAAATCTCACCGCAACTTAGCTTAAACCGCACGCCCTAAAGTGGCCGATTCAACACCTCGCGAGGCCCCAACGCCCCGCCAAGCGGAAAAGCTTAGCCAAT
This sequence comes from Cymbomonas tetramitiformis, assembly GCA_001247695.2. Taxonomy (NCBI): domain Eukaryota; kingdom Viridiplantae; phylum Chlorophyta; class Pyramimonadophyceae; order Pyramimonadales; family Pyramimonadaceae; genus Cymbomonas; species Cymbomonas tetramitiformis. The sequence continues at coordinate 10,592 of LGRX02035487.1, forward strand.
CATGGCAAAGTCAGCAGTGAGAAAAGCGGGGTAATACCCCATAACCTGTGAGATATAATATACCGTATTATATCGGGTGGTCACTGAATGGTTTCTCATACAAGTGTGAATTGATTATAAGAGGTAAACGAATATAAGGCGGTCTGTGACCTAGGTATCTGTCACCTAGTACTGTACGAGTACTGGTACAGCTATCGGGAGTCAGAGTAAGTTATGACCTACGGGTCAATGAATCCAGCAGTGATTACCCCACTTCGCCTGGACACTGAACTAGCGAAAGTGGGCATCGAAGAGATTTACACCCACGTTCTGGAGGTGTGGTGGTGTGCGAACCCGGATGGCCCTCCCAACCGCCCAAAGGCTGTGCCTGCCCCGACGCACACGCCTCTCGGGTTGGCCTACACAGGTAACGAGCAGAGTGACTTTTCGGACTTCCTCGAGGAGTTCGCTCGTGTGATTGGTGAGGCCACTACCCTTCTTGCCTCCCTGCGACAAGACGAGCGAGATGTTTCCCGAGACACACCGCCGCCACGGAGAGATTCTCACCGTCCGCATGGAGGCGGTGGTGTGAGATTTCCACCGTCCAAGTGGCGTGATGAGCGAAACCGTCGTACGGACGGTAAATTTCACGGACGTGACCGTCGCGTGGGGTGGAAGCACCGCTTCGCGGCATCCCCACTCCCGAAAGGCGGGAATTGGCCTCAGGGTGTTAGGGCGCAGGGTGCTAGGAGCATCTCATTTCACTCCGCATCCTCGGCCTTCGTACAGGAGTGCCCACTCTGCCCTGGACACTTTCACGACACTGCACGTTGCCCTGAGGTGTGTGGTTCATGCGATGTTGAGCTGCGTGATGCCGCCATGGACTTGGACGAGGTGGTTTCGGCCTTTCAGACTGCCTTCGACAACGAGAACGACGAGGACTTCGCTGATCTATGCCACCAACACGACCAGCCACTGGTACGTGACGACCCTGAGCCCTTTACTTACCAGGTGCAGCGCGATGTGGGATTGCGCGCTCACTATGCGGGCTTGGGTCGTGGTGCTTCGGACACTCGCATGGATGGTGTGCTGTCCGATGCGCAGAGTATCCTGGACACCCTGCGGTCTGCGGCTGCGGCTGCACAGGTCGGTGGTGCTGCCGCCGCTGGTAAGCAACCACCACTACACATCGGTACTCTGTCTGTACCGCAGGTGGTGTGCGATGCGCCACCACCTGCCAATCACGAGATCGACGCTGGGCTCCACCCGGTTTCGGCATCGGACCCTGCTTCTTTCGGGTCCCCTTTCGAGGAACCACTCCATGTCTCTTTTATGGACCGGGCAATGCCAGCATGCTCTAACACATCCCTTAAGTTGTGCTCAATTGACTCGGTTCACGAGCCGAGTTTACCCGGGAGAGCTTTCCGTGATCGACGATGACGACGACTCCGACGGTTTTTCTTATTCCGGAGACGAGATTCCCTCGGCCCCACCGACTACACGGTCACGTGTCGGTGTGGCAACATTGCCCAGAGTCTTCTCTTTTGCATCTCTAGCCCTTCCCGCACTCATGTGTCTTGCATGTGTGTCAGCGGTTCAGGGTTCGGTGGTGCTCGATCGAGACCCTGAATTCACCGCAGCAGTACATCCCACTGGGGTGACTGCCAACAGTCTGTCTGCCTTGCCGTACTGTTTTACTTTCGGCATTCCTTTTCCTTCTGTGGTTTCGGCAGGTTTGAGTTCAGATTTTCAATTTTCGGAATTCCTAATTTTGCTCTACGAATCTTCTCCTGCCTCTGGCTTCTGGTCTTGGCTTCTGGATTATGATTCTGGCTTCTGGTTCTGGACACTGGTCTCTGGACTCTGGTTCTGGATTATGACTTCTGGACTCTGGTTCTGGTTGGACATCTTTGACACTGACAACTTCTTCAACTCTGGTGAACTCTGCGGCTTTGTAGACCACTTTGAAAGTGGCTGAGTGACTTTGAGATTGAGCTGTAGGAACTTAGCGTGTGAGCAGTATCCTAGCAATAGTTTTAGAAAGGGACCGCCCTGGCTAAGCACAGGCCTCCCTCTAGCAGTTTCCAGCTACAAGCTGTTTGTTGTTTCGGAACATTTGGGCTTTATCTGTGAGCCGCTCTCTGCCACCTGAACAGCACTCCGTACAGTTACAGGGTGGTGTGCTGGATTCAGTGCACCGTAGGTCATAACTTGCATGACTCCGTTCGACTGTACCAGTACTCGTACAGTACTTGGTGACAGATACCTAGGTCACAGATGCATTATATATTGATTTATCTTTATAATCAGTTTACACTTGTATGAGAACCTTTCAGTGACCACCCGATATAATACGGTATATTATATCTCACAGGACACTTTACACGCCGCTTGAATCGAAGTGATTCGGCCTATGCGGCCAGATTAGTCACCTCTGCTGGAATCTGTATAGGCAGCCCTGACTGGGAGTCCCGGTGCAGGCCCCTATGACAGACCCCTAGGACCAACACTGGACTGCTGACTGATCTATAGGTTCGTGTTGTGACACACGCTGTGTCACAGGTAGGCTAGTTTCCGAGACCGTTGCGAGACCGTTCCGGGTATATCTAGCTTAGGGTTTATTTATCTGATCACAGTTTATCCACAGAGTTCGGGACCCTCTGATATCTAGTGAACTAGGATATTCCGGTAGGTCGTGGCCCCATCCACGCTTTATTCCACTTGCTAGTTTGGCCATGATTGGCTAAACGGCCGCTCGGAGAGGTGGTGCGCGTTTGCGCGTTTGGGCATCAGTGGGAGTTTTGAGATGAGCAACTTGCGGTGAGCGACTTTGAGCCGCAGCTATGGGGTGCCGGCTTGGATTGGGTTTCGTCGTCGCAATGTCCATTCACGGTTTTCTACACGCGCTCATCCCGCCTGCTACCGTGTTTTGGGCTGGTGACCTTGGCTTGGGTGTGCCATCTCCTTGACACCGGCCACTATCTCGTCCGCGACGGTGTACCAACCGCTGCGTTGGCAAACGAGGAGGGGGGTCGTCTGCACCGGGAACTGGTGGGGTGCGTCCGATCCCTTTATGGCGATCACGCAAGCCCTTCCCTGGATGCCATGGACGTCCTTCGATTCTCGCGCATGCGAAGAGGCGATGAGGACTTCACATCCCGGGTTTACACCCGGGCAAAAACGCGTATCTCCTTCAACGTGGCTTTGAGTACATGCGCGGCCGACGCTTTTGAGTACGGCACCGTGGAGGCTTACTACTTGATCTTCCTGAAGCGTTCCGCCGAGAACTCCGCCGCCAACGACACCGTGTGCCGCCTGGCTATGGTGACCGCCTACCCCACTGTTGAGGACCTTACCATGAACAGCCGGGGCGTGTATGTGTGCAACGAGGCAGAAAAACGTACCCTTCTCCTACCGGTAAGCCGTCTCGAAACCAAGGTCATTATCCATCGCCCACCTGGAAACCGCGTACCTCTACACGCGACTTACCTATGGCCGGGGATGAAAGCGGTACGTTGCAAGAAGCAATAGCGCAAGCTACTTCATCAGCTCCGCGCAGCAATCGAAGGAGGACACCGAACTCTTGCGCAGCTTCATCAGCTCCGTCCAGTTGCTCTGTGTAGATAGCGAATGCCTGCTTGCCACATGGAACGTATCTGTTCCAGTGGTACTTTTAGTAGCATCGGCAGTCCCTCTTAGCATGCCACGTGGAACAATCTGGAATTTCTGTTAATAGCTAGTGGTGCTAGTGTTAATATACATGCCACGTGGAACAATCTGGAATTTCTGTTAATATCTAGTGGTGCTAGTGTTAATAGTCATGCCACGTGGACGATCCGGTCAAATCTGTTAATTTATGACCGTTTACAGTCTGCCAAGTGTTAGTATCCGGCAAAACTGTTAATCCGAGTGCCACGTGTATGATTCCTATTAAAAGTGTTAATTTTCTGTTAATATTCCTTACATGTGTAACGATCTCGCGAGGGGGGCCTATTTCAACTCCCTCCGGCACCCCTCCGATTAAGTGTTAACATTCTGTTAAAATTGTGTTAATTTAACATTCTGTTAACATTCTGTTAACATTCTGTTAACATGAATTATATAATTCCTTAACTTTCGCCCAAGCCAATCATTATTTACCACCGGGATTTATACCACCAATATTAACAGTTCCTACCCGTTAACACTTTTTAACACATAATTAACACTTTTTAACACTTTATTAACAGAAATCCTCAGTGGTGTGCACCTTTGACTTCGACGACATCTTCCTTTGCCCCTCGCTTGCATGGCTCGACCGTTCCGTCCGTATCTGTGACGTCGCATTTTCCCCGCGACCCTGCCCAAACGTGCTGCGGCGTACCGCCTCCCCTCAGGCTTATCTAGAGATGGGAATCACAACAAGATCCAAGAAGTCCCTCACGAGGGACAGCGACATCGACGCCTCTCTGAGGTTAATCGACGGGGTACGGAACACACCGACGGCAGCTACGCCTTCCGTTCCTACCCCCAACCCTGCATCGAACGAAGACGCGGACGTGGCCATCAGACGTTACTTGCAGGAACAATCCAAGTTGGTGGACGAGATCTACAAGGCGCGTCTCCATCGGGCTTGGGCCAAGAGTATCCGTGAGGATATTCTTGGCGACAAGAAACATCATTTTCGCGGTACGGACGACGCTGGCCTTCTGTCCGACCTGGTGGTGCAGCTGCGTACGGAGTTTCAGTCGGCTGGGCTGGAGCTATGTGCCTTTGACCTCGACGACCCTCTGGCTCCAGTGGTCGACCGGGTGAATGGTCTTTTGTACGACGTTCTGGCTCTCGTGGTGGAGAAGCACAGCAACGCCTACGTCTGGCTCACTGGTACGGATTCTTCGACTGACCGAGATGGACGGCGAGCTCTCATCGACGTTATCAAGGGCTGTGTGGCTACTGCCCCGCAGTCCTTGTGGTAGGACCAACTCGACGATTTGGTCCTACCACGAGGACCATTGTTCCGATAATTTAATTGGCCATCTCCCGTGATTTGTGGTGTCTAACCAATGAAAGGTGGTATATATAGGTCCTATATTAATTTATTTGAACGCTGGTTTGGCCTATATCCATCCCATATATCCATGACGAATGCATTTCAAACCTCTACACTCAAATTTTTCAAAACGGATTTTTTGGAACATTCAAAATGTGGCAAATTAGTGACTCATCTTCAATAATTTTTTACCAATAATATATCAACACCACACCTGCGCGGATACCATCAAATTGAACCTATACATATGTCCCAATCATATTTGGGCGGTAGGCCCGGTTGGAATGCATATATTGGCTCGTTGGCTCGTTGGCTTCCCCTCTAATATATTGGCTCGTTGGTTTCCCCCCTAAAACAGTGGTCACGCGAGCTGACCAGCCAGCCATCATAATTGCTTGCTAGAGGGCATATATCGCAAGGTTGGTGTGTGCGGCACATTAAATCTTCAAGTATATATGTATTGCGAATTTCTGAAAGTCTAACATCATCCAAATATCTTATTTTTCGACTGGCGTGTACATTTTAGAATGGATGAATGCCAATTTCTAAAGTCCGAAATTCACTAAATTCGGAATTTGCATTGTGTTGAACATGCGCCATGCTGAAATAGAGCGGAAATGATGATGAGGGTGCGAAGTAACCGATTCAGTTATCTTATTTGGTCATAAACTCAATATGTATAACCATGAGCATCACCGTGAGCCCCCCATGTGACTCCTAATACTCAAAATACGGTGGTCCTTGTGGTAGGACCACCATTTTCTTCAAGCTTTTGGTGAAATTACACCCCTAAAGCGTGTCGTCCAACCACGCACCTAAAGTCTCATGGGGGCCGCCGCTGTAAGAAATAAAATTCATTTAACTCATAAATATCATGTGCAAATGTTACCTGTGCCTCAAATAGTCGATTTAGTGATCGAAACCGCAATTGCCCATTGGTCCTTGTGGTAGGACCATGAATTTGGGTAGTAGCCATGTGTACCGGTGGCACGACGGGAGTCGCAGCAGGAGGAGCACGCCGCGTTACGTTATCCCGCAAACGTTGACCCGCAGCCGATTTTGGCTAAGGAGCAGCGTTTGGTGCGGGATAACAGGGCGTCTGACTGGACGCCAACGGAGGCTACCAGAAAATTAAGCCTCTACACCCGACTCGACCCGACCTTCTACGCTGCGGTGAAGGTCCGCTATCCCATGGCCGCTGACTTGACTCGGGTGTCACTGGTTTCGCTCCGTTCCATGGTTGCGGAGATTTACCAGGCTTGGGCACAGACGGGCGGGGGGAAGGTGGCTTCTGGCGCGGACGGCATCTCCGCGCACCTTTCTAGCAACGAGTACGACGCCCTTCTTCAAAAGATCACGGAGCTCAAGGAGCTCGTGCAGCGGCAACGCGGTGAGTCCGCTCCGGTTGTGCGTCAACAGCGGGAGCGGGTGCAGCAGCGGCAGCAGCAGCAGCGGGGGCAGCAGCCGCGAGGATTCCGTGTGGGGACCCACAAAGCCCCGCCCGTGGGATTCGACCGCGACGATCAACGGGCGAAGCCGTTCTGCGGTAGGTGCAAGAAGGCAGGAAAAGGTGAGGCGTATCACTTTTACCGCGACTGCCCGTTGGGCGGGCGCCAACACCCGCCCACCTCTGCCGCGGCATTTTGCGTCCCCATCGACAAGGAGGACGCAGAGGGGGTGCACGCACTCGCCATGTGTGCGTTGTTCCAGCAGGCAGCGGATGACGGGGCGGAGTCCTTCGCGCGTGCGGCAGCCGCGTACGGGCCGCCCGCGGTGCTTTGTGCGGGGGCGGTAGGCGGCATCGACGTGTCCGCCTACGGCTTCACCGTGGAGCAACAGCCGGCTTCCGAGGGAGATGACATTCTCCGCCGGCTCGACGATCTTGCCGCGGAGGTTCACTCCGCGGCCAACCCGCAGGTGCATTACACTCACGCATCTTTCCCGCCTCCTGCCGGCATCGGGCAGGGGCTTCGGCTCTGGTGTGCGGACCCGCCGCAGCGGTGGCCACACCGGAGGAGCAGGTTCCGGTAGGTGGTGCGCCGTGCCGGCCCCTGCTATGCCTGTCTCGCAGGGAAAGGATGTGAAGCCCGCGCCACTTCCGTCAATCGGCGCGGGTGACCACCACAGCGGACGCGGACGGTGAGTTCGCTGGGTTCGTTCAGACCGTGAACCACGCCGCCATCGGACAGGTTGATCTCACGGGCTACGACACGGACGATTACGAGGACCTCACCGACGGCAGCTTCGTCGTGAAGCCGCGTGCTTCGACAATCTCGGCAAGTCACTCGTCGACGCCCGCAGCCCGAGCACCTCACTCTGGTGGTGCCCTGGGAGATTGGCATGACGGTGCTCCCCGCGGCCACGGCTGCGGAAAGCCTCCGTGGGGCTTCCCCGCCCACGCGGGCTTGTGGGGGATGCCCTTCCTTCTTTCCTTCATTCTCTTGATTTCTGTCATGGGAGTGGGAGCTGCCACCTATACGGTGGCCAACGACATCGACCCTGTGCAGGTATCGGGTCGGGCTGCGCCGCAGCCTGTGCTGTGCAGGGGGGAGGAGGCGCCGCTTGTCACGGTGCCGTGTGCTATTCCGCCTCGTCTCCACCGGCGGGTACAGAGGCGGCAGGGCCTCTATATGGCTCCGGTTCCGTGGCATCCCGGGCCGCCGCCGCCTGCCATGTTATTTGAGGGTGGTCCTCCGTTGTCGCCGGCATCGTCGTCGGATGACGAGGCCCCACCGTCGGGCAGCACTTGGCAGCACCCCGGTGCGGTGCAGCCTCCCGTGATCGACGAATCAGCAACACCGACTCCGTCAAATTCTCTGGCGAATGATTTTTCAGTGATCGACACCTTACACTTTGGCCGCCCCGTATTGCTCCGCCGTGCTACTGCGGGCCACTACGGTGCTCATTGTGGTGACGATGCTCCTCTGGCCTTTGACCCCGAGTAGTTATGTTTCTGGTTCTGACGGTACACCACTTGTCTGGTGGTGTGCTGAGATCTACTTTGACCTCAACACGGTCTTCAATTTGGTTTATGCTTTTACTTTGACACCTTTTAATTCTTCAACCTGACTTACTGGCACAGAGCTTTTCAGTAGTTTAGCAGGAATTGCATTGCCTGTATGTTTTCTCTTGTGCTGGTTAGAGGGATTTCAATTTTTGTATCAGAATAGCACAGTTGGATTAGCAGTTAGGACTTGTCACCCTGGCTTCTGCCCTAGAGATTTACATTCTGACTCTCCTAGCCAGTCACCACCCACAGTGCTGGGGCGGTGTGCTGGAATCTGTATAGGCAGCCTTGACTGGGAGTCCCGGTGCAGGCCCCTATGACAGACCCCTAGGACCAACACTGGACTGCTGACTGATCTATAGGTTCGTGTTGTGACACACGCTGTGTCACAGGTAGGCTAGTTTCCGAGACCGTTGCGAGACCGTTCCGGGTATATCTAGCTTAGGGTTTATTTATCTGATCACAGTTTATCCACAGAGTTCGGGACCCTCTGATATCTAGTGAACTAGGATATTCCGGTAACCTCAACCAATCGCCCTGACCCCCTACACGGCCACTTTCGACAACCTTATATAATACCATTTTGCACTAAAACTAGGGCGGCACAGGGCAAGCCCGTGCTCCCAAATTCACTCCACACCTCCCACCTTATGTCCTTCGCAAGTGGGTGGCTACTGCCCCGCAGTCCTTGTGGTAGGACCAAATCGACGATTTGGTCCTACCACGAGGACCATTGTTCCGATAATTTAATTGGCCATCTCCCGTGATTTGTGGTGTCTAACCAATGAAACGTGGTATATATAGGTCCTATATTAATTTATTTGAACGCTGGTTTGGCCTATATCCATCCCATATATCCATGACGAACGCATTTCAAACCTCTACACTCAAATTTTTCAAAACGGATTTTTGGGAACATTCAAAATGTGGCAAATTATTGACTCATCTTCAATAATTTCTACCAATCGATATATCAACACCACACCTGCGCAGATACCATCAAATTGAACCTATACATATGTCCCAATCATATTTGGGCGGTAGGCCCGGTTGGAATGCATATATTGGCTCGTTGGCTCGCTGGCTTCCCCTCTAATATATTGGCTCGTTGGTTTCCCCCCTAAAACAGTGGTCACGCGAGCTGACCAGCCAGCCATCATAATTGCTTGCTAGAGGGCATATATCGCAAGGTTGGTGTGTGCGGCACATTAAATCTTCAAGTATATATGTATTGCGAATTTCTGAAAGTCTAACATCATCCAAATATCTTATTTTTCGACTGGCGTGTACATTTTAGAATGGATGAATGCCAATTTCTAAAGTCCGAAATTCACTAAATTCGGAATTTGCATTGTGTTGAACATGCGCCATGCTGAAATAGAGCGGAAATGATGATGAGGGTGCGAAGTAACCGATTCAGTTATCTTATTTGGTCATAAACTCAAGTCAACCATGAGCATCACCGTGAGCCCCCCATGTGACTCCTAATACTCAAAATAACGGTGGTCCTTGTGGTAGGACCACCATTTTCTTCAAGCTTTTGGTGAAATTACACCCCTAAAGCGTGTCGTTCAACCACACGCCTAAAATCTCATGGGGGCCGCAGCTATAAGAAATACGATTCATTTAACTCATAAATATCATGTGCAAATGTTGTCTGTGCCTCAAATAGTCGATTTAGTGATGGAAACCGCAATTGCCCATTGGTCCTTGTGGTAGGACCATGAATTTGGGTAGTAGCCATGGGAACCTGCCCCTTGCCATCTGCGTCGCGCTAGAGCCCGCCACAAGCAGTGAACTCGGTGACACCGACCTGCCCACACCCGTGTGGGGGCTAACCGTCATAGAGGTATGATACGCGATTTCTATAATTACCAATAACAAGCTGTATGATACGCGCGTATTTGGGATTGCCGTATCATACGCGCAGAATACGCGTATGCTTAACACTGGCGAGGGAAGCGAGCCAAAAAGCCCGCGAAAACTTTTGGGGGAATATCCCTTTCTGAAAACCCCGCGAAAAAAAGGTCCTTCGTGTCACAATCTGGGAAGTTAGAGCTCTCAAGATGTTTCCGAGCTCCTGTGCGTTAGATGCTTTAGTCGATTAGTGAATTTAGGAGTATCCTACGGCCCGTATCCGGGCCTTTTCGCGCGTATCATACGTAGCGTGACACGCGCGTATCCAGGATTACGTATGCTGTAGAGCTCTATCGTATGGCCACTAAGTTAGGTTAGTCACTACAGTAGAGCTCTACTGTAAGCTCAAAGCTCTAAGCTAAGCAGCAAGTCGCGCATTCGCTGAGCGCTGACGACGCGACGTGAGGATGAGGGTCTGTTCATCTGTACGTGAGATGACATGTGATGAGCAGTCGCGACCCTCAGGCTTTACTGTTTTGTGTTTAATGTTTTCACGCGACGGGCTTTCCTCGTGGTCTTCGCAATTCGCAATTTTTGACATACTGCAATTCATAATTATTACAACCCGAGGTCGAATTCCGTGAAACCTTGACGCCAACCGAAGTTACGCTTCACCGTCAAATATTTTACGCACATATTTTAGGTGAACATAAATTCGCCGCCTCGCCACACGCAACTACTCCACCCTGCGCGCGATACCTGAAGTGCCTCCAGCTCGTGGATGCCTTGAAGGCTCTCTTCCTCACTGAGTCATAACCTGTTTGGGCGGTTGCAGGTTTTTTCATTCATAACTACGCTTCAGTATTGGAGTTTACGCACAAGTCAATACAGGTAGCACACGTATTGCAGTGTGTGCACTCACAAGTACGGTCGATCGCTCGACACAAAGTTTAGCGAATTTCAGGACGTGATATGCAGTTAATGAGTACCTGCGTGTTCTTTTCATATTCCTTGTGAGTGTACACTATTCCTGGAAATGAAGGTTGATGTTTTGCAACCGGTATTTGCGTTTCGTATATCGATCTTTGGACTGGCATGTTTTCTGTCCTGACAGTGTGATTTAATTCGTTGAGAGGCGCAGGGACCGCCCCACCAGGTGACAGCTAGCCACAGTTTAGACGGTCGACATCAACGGTTCCGATCTCGCGATAAGTGCACTGAGCCTCAAGGTTCGTCCCACTCAATACTGGTTTGGGGACTCGCTCAACATCGGTTGAGGCCCTTGTCCCAACATTGATTCAAAATCAAGAGCTTTGTGAACACAACTGTGGGGCCCTATTCAACATTGGAATGGGGTACTTCCAGCCGCTGCCAAGAGTCTGCCGCGCAATACTTATTTGGGGGGGCGCAATGTGCAACCGACTAGGGCCCCGGTTCGGCACTGATTTCGGGCGGATCTGAGCCGTTGAATAGCGCCCCCGTACAGCACTGACTCGGGGGGGATCTGTGCCGTTGTTTAGAGTTCCCGTACGAATTTGAGGTATGGGGTCCGGGCTAGTGATTAGGTCACTTGCAGCGTTGAGTATGATGTACTGATTAGCTGTACTGATTAGGGCCCCCGTGCAGCACAGATTTGGTGGGCTTCTAGCCACTGATTAGGGCCACCGTGCAGCACGAACATGGGGGGACTGTGCCAATCCCACTGATACCGGTCCCTTGCAACACGGGTCTGGGGGCTTCCAAGGCACTGATCGGGGGGTGGGTGTCCATTGTCCCGCCGCTTACAGGTGCTCCCGTGTAGCGTTGATGTTGGGGGACTGAACCAGTAATTGGCCCTCTGGACGTGCACGTTTTAAGCCGCTAGGTCGGCCCCCTTTGAACCAAAAGGTCACGGGTTCTGTGCAACTGCATCGTGCCAATGCGCACTTCGATATTCTTAGATTCAATACTCTTCTCCAGTGAGAAGACCCCCCAAGCAGTGAACGTTGGAGGGGTCGCATTCGATATATTGCATAGTGTGTTGTGTGTGCTGCGGGTGTGTTGCGGGTGCTGCGTGTGCGGCTTGTGCTGCAGGTGCTACGTTTATTGCGTGTGCTGCCGGTGCCGCTTGTGCGGCTTGTGCTGCCGGCGCCGCTTGTGCTGTGTGTGCTGCGTGTGCGCGCTTGTGCTGCGTGTGCTGCGTGTGCGGCTTGTGTTGGTGTGGGCGTGTGCTGCCGGTGCGGCTTGTGCCACGCAGCTTGTGTGGCGTGTGCTGCGTGTGCTGCGTGTGCTGCTTGTGTTGCGTGTGCTGCTTGTGCTGCCGGTGCGGCTTGTGCCACGCTGCTTGTGCGGCTTGTGCGGCTTGTGTTGCGTGTGCTGCGTGTGTTGCGTGTGCTGCGTGTGCGGCTTGTGCGGCTTGTGTTGCGTGTGCTGCTTGTGCTGCCGGTGCAGCTTGTACCACGCCGCTTGTGCTGCGTGTGCTGCTTGTGCGGCGTGTGCGGCTTGTGCGGCTTGTGTTGCGTGTGCTGCTTGTGCTGCCGGTGCGGCTTGTGCCACGCAGCTTGTGCGGCGTGTGCTGCTTGTGCGGCGTGTGCTGCTTGTGCTGTCGGTGATGCCTGTGTTCCACGTGCTGCCGGCGTTGCCTTTGTTCCACATGCTGCCGGTGCTGCCGGTGCGGCCTTTGCTGCCGGTGTTGCCGGTGGTGCGGTGCTGCCGGTGCTCCGGCGCTGACTGGGCCGCCTTGCAGCACTGATTTGGGGGTGTTTTAGTAGTGCGAGTCCCCCGTGCACCACTGATGTGGGGGGACTTCAACCCGTGATGGCGGCCCTCTTGCAGAACTGATTTGGGCGATTTGTCAGTGTAATGCGAGCCCCTAGGCAGCACTGATCTAGGGGGAATTCAACGCGTGATGTGGGCCCTCTTCCGGCACGGATCTGGGGAGGTTTCAACCAGTGCAATGCGAGCCCCGTGCAGCACTGATGTGGGGGGATTTCACCCCGTGATGAGGGCACATCTGCAGCACTGATGTGGGGGGATTTCACCCCGTGATGAGGGCACATCTGCAGCACTGATGTGGGAAGTTTTCAACCCGTGATGCGGGCACTCGTGCAGCACTGATGTGGGAAGAGTTTAACCTGTGATGCGGGCCCTCGTGCAGCACCGATCTGGGGGGATTTTAATCTGTGTAATGTAAGCCCCCGTGCAGCACCGATGTGGGGGTGGTTTCAACCCGTGATGCGGGCCCTCGTGGGGGTTTCAACCCATGACGAGGGCCCTCGTGCAGCACCGATGTGGAGGGGCTTTCAACCCATGACGAGGGCCCTCGTGCAGCACCGATGTGGGGGAATTCACTGGGTGATGCGTCTCCTCCTGTACCACTGGTCTGGATATGCTTTAGCGATTGATTAGCCCCCTTCGTACACCATTGATTCGGGGGGGCGCAAACCTGTGATGAGCCCCCCCGTGCAGGTGGGGGGGTTCATCCAAGTAATGTGAGCCCCCGTGCAGCGTTGTTCTGGGGGTATTTGATGTAGTAACGAGCCCCCCCGTGCAACACTGTTTTTGGTGGCATGCGTACAGTATGGATTACTTGCATTTGTTGAGAGGGGTGCTATCACACCTGGTTCTGCCAGGTGTTTGAAGTGTGTACTCTGACAATGCGTGACGACGTTGAGTACAAAGACTTGATCGAGTTGGATCTGATCGAGTTGGATCTGCAGCAGAACCGCACGCAGCAGACGAGCATGCCTCCCTCGCCGAAAATACCACGGCCGAATACAACATGTTATTCTCCGGGCATCATCAACGGCCCACCTTCATCGAGAGACGCTGTTCCGAGGGAAGCGGCTCAAAAGCGTTTGAGTTCGCAAATCGAGGACGAGATGCAGGCGTCGGCCGGACCACAAAACTCGCTCCTGGACGAGGCTGCCGTGACAGGGTTGGGAGCAGCATGCGAAGAAGAGACGGCTCCTGCCAACACGGCGCTTGCTGAGCTCGGATCTCCACTGGAAGCACAACTTGAACAGCCGACGAACGCAGACCTGCCCGCATGTCCTCCGGGCATCATCAACGGCCCACCTTCACCGAGAGACGCTGATGCGATGGAAGCGGCTCAAAAGCGTTTGAGGTCGCATGTCGAGGACGAGGTGCAGGCGTTGGCTGGACCACAAAACTCGCTGCTGGACGAGGCTGCCGTGACAGGGTTGGGAGCAGCATGCGAGGAAGAAACGGCTGCTGCCAACACGGCGCTTGCTGAGCTCGGATCTCCGCTGGAAGCACAACTTGAACAGCCAACGAACGCAGACCTGCCCGCATGTCCTCCGGGCATCATCAACGGCCCGCCTTCACCGAGAGACGCTGATGCGAGGGAAGCGGCTCATAAGCGTTTGAGGTCGCATGTCGAGGACGAGGTGCAGGCGTCGGCCGGACCACAAAACTCGCTGCTGGACGAGGCTGCCGTGACAGGGTTGGGAGCAGCATGCGAGGAAGAAACGGCTGCTGCCAACACGGCGCTTGCTGAGCTCGGATATCCACTAGTAGCACAACTTGAACAGCCAGCGAACGCAGACCTGCCCGCATGTCCTCCGGGCATCATCAACGGCCCGCCTTCACCGAGAGACGCTGATGCCGGGGAAGCGGCTCATAAGCGTTTGAGGTCGCATGTCGAGGACGAGATGCAGGCGTCGGCCGGACCACAAAACTCGCTGCTGGACGAGGGTGCCGTGACAGGGTTGGGAGTAGCATGCGAGGAAGAAACGGCTGCTGCCAACACGGCGCTTGCTGTTCTCGGATCTCCACTGGAAGCACAACTTGAACAGCCGACGAACGCAGACCTGCCCGCATGTCCTCCGGGCATCATCAACGGCCCACCTTCACCGAGAGACGCTGATGCGAGGGAAGCGGCTCATAAGCGTTTGAGGTCGCAAGTCGAGGACGAGATGCAGGCGTCGGCCGGACCACACAACTCGCTGCTGGACGAGGCTGCCGTGACAGGGTTGGGAACAGCATGCGAAGAAGAGACGGCTCCTGCCAACACGGCGCTTGCTGAGCTCGGATCTCCACTAGTAGCACAACTTGAACAGCCGACGAACGCAGACCTGCCCGCATGTCCTCCGGGCATCATCAACGGCCCACCTTCACCGAGAGACGCTGATGCGATGGAAGCGGCTCAAAAGCGTTTGAGGTCGCATGTCGAGGACGAGGTGCAGGCGTTGGCTGGACCACAAAACTCGCTGCTGGACGAGGCTGCCGTGACAGGGTTGGGAGCAGCATGCGAGGAAGAAACGGCTGCTGCCAACACGGCGCTTGCTGAGCTCGGATCTCCGCTGGAAGCACAACTTGAACAGCCAACGAACGCAGACCTGCCCGCATGTCCTCCGGGCATCATCAACGGCCCGCCTTCACCGAGAGACGCTGATGCGAGGGAAGCGGCTCAAAAGCGTTTGAGGTCGCATGTCGAGGACGAGATGCAGGCGTCGGCCGGACCACACAACTCGCTGCTGGACGAGGCTGCCGTGACAGGGTTGGGAGCAGCATGCGAAGAAGAGACGGCTCCTGCCAACACGGCGCTTGCTGAGCTCGGATCTCCACTAGTAGCACAACTTGAACAGCCGACGAACGCAGACCTGCCCGCATGTCCTCCGGGCATCATCAACGGCCCACCTTCACCGAGCGACGCTGATGCGAGGGAAGTGGCTCATAAGCGTTTGAGGTCGCAAGTCGAGGACGAGATGCAGGCGTCGGCCGGACCACAAAACTCGCTGCTGGACGAGGCTGCCGTGACAGGGTTGGGAACAGCATGCGAAGAAGAGACGGCTCCTGCCAACACGGCGCTTGCTGAGCTCGGATCTCCACTAGTAGCACAACTTGAACAGCCGACGAACGCAGACCTGCCCGCATGTCCTCCGGGCATCATCAACGGCCCACCTTCACCGAGCGACGCTGATGCGATGGAAGCGGCTCAAAAGCGTTTGAGGTCGCAAGTCGAGGACGAGGTGCAGGCGTCGGCCGGACCACACAACTCGCTGCTGGACGAGGCTGCCGTGACAGGGTTGGGAACAGCATGCGAGGAAGAAACGGCTGCTGCCAACACTCCTGAGGCACTTCTTGACCGCGCAATGAAGGCCTTCGAGGTCGAGAGACTTCTACACAAACGGAGGATGGAAAACTACGCAAAGTGCAAGGAGGGCGAAAAACCGAAGAATCGTCCAGATCTGGAAGCGATGTCCAACACCGGCAAAAAGGGCCAGTGGATCAATCAACGTAGCCGAGTTGGGAACGTACCGGGTAAGGCCCGTATCCCTTGGAATCTCCGAAAGCATGCGTGTGTATCGCTCTGCCTGTGAAAGCCCAGCATGCGTGTACGCTCACCTGTTGTCATTTTCTGCTGGAGGGTCTTGCGGCTGTGCGGTGTTCTATATATGTGTCATTTCCTGCTGGAGGGTCTTGTGGCTGCATGGTGTTCTATACAAGTGTCATAGTTGAATTCGCCACAGTGCTAAAGTGAAGCTGATGTCCCTGGCTCCACACCCTCACCTACCTCACGCAGGAGCTTGAGACTTTGCTGCACTTTGCTTAGCTTGCTCTGCTGAATTGCGCAAGGTTACCCAAACGACGTTATAGTTCTATCTTTGACGAGGTTTGCTTATGGGTAGCAGGGGTACCCATTGGCTACCGATTCTTCTGCCGGGCAGCGATGAAGGTATTTTGGGCCAGCCTTTGTTTCTCAGATGCTACTTGCCGGTGGCCTGCATACAACACAGAGTGCCGCTTTATTCGGCACTAAGCTTTAGGTGTGGAGGGGGGCGCATTGGGGATGCTCGAAGGCTGCGGGCGTCCACGGCAAGCACATGTCAGGCATCGATTTCGGGCGATCGTCCAAACCAGATGGGAAGAAGAAAGATCGTCCAAACCTGAGCGTGGTGGACACGACTGCTTTTCCTCACGTGCCTGAAGGGGTCGAGATTGCTGTTGCCGTCATGGTGTCGGTGAGTTCGGGTTCTTGTTTCAACTTCTGGTTTCAGCTTCGCCTTCGGATGAATTCCACGTGTCACTACTGAAGTAGCGGAACCGCCGCGTCGCTCGTAAGAAACTTTCCGTCGGCCTTAGAAAGCATCGATCCTGTTTAGAATCGTGTCCCCCTCTCGCCGGTCTCGCCACATACGACTTGATGTGGGCCGGAGCTTACTTGGGTGTGGTGGCCTTATTCTGGCCTCTGACACCGGCGCCACGCGTGAGCGCAGTTTGACGTTGCATATGAATAGCAGCATTGCGTGCACCTCTGCGGAAGCATCGTATCGGCGTCACGGAGTACCGGTCAAAGCGGTGCAGGGGCATTACGAGGACGATGAGGATATGCTCAACTCGTTGTGGTACACTGGAGCCGGGGGGAACGACTTCCAACACAGTAAGCTGCAAACGGCGCACCAGGTGACGGCCTGCATCACGCGCACTTGGCTCTTCACTCCCTCAGGCCGCTCGGCTGCAGACTGTGACGGGCCGAGGGGAGGTTCCGCGCAGAAGCTGCACGGGCCAAATAAAGCGCTGTGCAACAATCTCAAGTTCTCTCTGCCTGTGCGGCTTTTCCGCCGTTCCGAAGACAAGGTGCGGCGTCACTTCGAAGGCCCACCCTGCGGCTGAAAGCGTGCGGTCACTCCGAGGACGCGGGCGAGCGCCCTGCGGCTGAAAGCGGGCGGTCACTCCGAGGACGCGGGCGAGCATCCTTGATAACTCGACAGTTTATGCCCCAGAGACACGCTCCGTCATATGGGGGCATCTCAGCATATTACAGATAGCAGCAGACAACATCGGGGCATTCCAGGATACCATGTGAGCCATGCATTATTGGGGCGTCGCGGACCTCTTAAGAAAGAAGGATGAAGAACTTGAGTCAGAGCTAAGGAAGAGAAGCACATCAAGCAGCGAGTTGTTCAAATATGGGCAGCAGTTGAGAAATTGGTGAACCTGGGTGAAATATTGCCCCAGTGTGGGGCATGGACATACAGCATAGGGGCATCGCAGCCCACGGAATAGGGGTATGGACCTATATCGGCATGGCCTGCAGGGGCACAGGAGCATACCGTGTGGGGGTGTATTAGCAAACAGCATTGGGCCATCTCAGTGTATAATTGGGGAGAATTTGGTGTGCATTAAGG
>LGRX02035487.1:32271-82038 GCA_001247695.2 Cymbomonas tetramitiformis
TATGGGGGCATGGCGGCGTACAATATGGGGGCATATTCACATTCATCAGTGGCGAGCCCATGGCAGTAGATGCGAGTACAACACGGGGCCCCTCCTGATTTTGGGCATCAACCTCTGCTCAAATGAGTTTGCGCGCAGATGTCCCGTGGCTTGTGTCATTGGATCCTTCGCAAACGAGCTGACACAAGAACTGGGAGTGTGGACAGAACTCATATACGAAGGCCTTGTTCACGTACGACGGGCTGTATGCGGTGAAGGAGCACAAGCAGGACGTCGGCAAAGGTGGTATGAAGGTGCATAAATTCAAGCTGGTGCGGGAGTTGGGCCAGGCCACCCTGGTGTCCTCTGCCGTGGAGTTTGTCCGCTCAAGCCTGAGCAAAAATCAGCGCGTTGCGGATCGTAAAGGTGCGCCACGGCCAGCCAGCGCTGCGAGCCTCTTGCTCCATCAACGATGTCACGAGATCAATTTATATTGAATGAGTTACTTTGGTCCCGCGTACTTTGTAAGGTTCCTCAAATCACTGGATTGAGCTTTGTTTCCTGTACCAGCAGACTGCGAGCACGCTTTTTAGAAACTCGTTTGGTCAAGATTTTAGGCTGTTTCCTTAAATCATTCCATCCGAGGATTATGCAGCTCATGTCGGACTGGCCCTCAAAAAACGCCAATAGCATGGCTTGCGCTGTACGCTGAGGTGATATCTGTGAGGGATAGCAATGCTTCTACGGTTTCGGTATATACCTTCTTCGGAGCTGATCGTGAAGATCATTACAATTGTGCCCGAGCTGTGATCATCCTACATCTGTACCTGACTGGTTGAACTTGTGGCAGCGAGCCACAAGTCCCTGAAATATCCCTACACCCTGCATCGGTGTCACAGGGTTGAAGTGCATCGACATTGCGAAGGGCCGGGAGAAGGTGCCCATTCCGTGTGTGAACACTGTCGACGACGAGGCCGCGCCCATCGACGAGTTTGAGTACATCACTGCGTACCGTCTGGATAGTGGCGTGCAGCCTCCACCACGTCGGCAAGATGGCTGCGGATGCCGCGATGAGTGCCGTGACACATGCGCCTGCGCGAGGCTCAACGGCGCAGATTGGCCGGTGTACACGGCGGACGGGGAGCTGATACGTGCAGTAGACGGCACGGTGGTGGAATGTGGTCCGCAGTGCCCGAGGACCAGCAAGCTCAGAGTGGTGCAGCGCGGCGTCACGAAGCGCCTGGAAGTGTTCCGCACCAAGAACAAGGCATTCCCGCCCTCCCTGCTGTGTGAGACCGGCGGCCCAGAGGGAGAGGAGGGGTGCGGGGAGCAGGTATCCACCTGCAGGTGGGGTAGCGGTGCGGGGTTCGGGAATTCACCTGCAGGAGGGGTAGTGATGTGGAGAACAGGGGGGTTCATTCGGGAGGAGCAATGCTATTGGTGCATGCCGAGAATGAAGGACGGCGCCGTGCGCTCGTACAGACACAAGGATGTGTGCTGGATCCTTTGAGCCCCGGTGTGTGGGTGCGTAGTCCAGCCGAGCTTCTGTGGCCACGTGGCGCCCAAAGAATCGGTCCAAGGAAAAGCCGCACACATAGTAAGCAGGGCCAATGTTGGGTACACGGAGGTGTGTAGGAGGAATCGTGGTGAAGGAATCGGAGTGGAGTGATACTAGAAATGCAAGAAATGCGCATAGCGGAGGGGCGGTCTTGTGGGGTTCTCCGGTGCGCATATCCCCCATCAGCATGCTCCCGAGTTACCAACAGTGCTTCGAATCTTGGGCGCTGGCTGGTGGGATGCCACAGGGCTGGGGATTGCGATGCTGGGACAGCATATGCAGCGGGGAGTTTGTCTGTGCCTACATCGGTGCGCCCCTCAGCAGACTTGTATGCTCCAACACTTTATAGATCAAGGCTTGCCGCCCTGCTCGTCTACGCCGATCGCATCGGAGAAGACAAGAATGTGTCCTTATCTTCTTCCCCTTAATCTGGTTAGGTGTGTGACTGTAGAGCATGCTATTGTGTAGCATAGAACAGACACATGAGCAAATCTGCTTCGCCATTTACATTTGTCAAAAAGTGAGCGCGCACGTGAAGATGCATGATTACTTGGGAGGGACGCATACGATGTACCGGCAGCATGCCCTCGTGTTGCCTACGATTGCAGCTGTGTTGAGCGAGCTGAGAGGGCGCGGTGGTGCGGCCTGCAGGTGAACTGATCTCTGAAGCGGATGTCGGAGTGAGGGATGACAGTTATTTGTTTCAAATAGAGATGGAAGCCGTGCGTGTGCAGCAAGATCGTATGTTGAGTCAAGGCCAGATGGCCGTAGGTGCTGCAAATGCTACTCCAGCCTCCACGAGCCGCACAGACGAGGGATCCTGCCAGGTGCGTGCAGCTGCGGCCCTCTCGACTGGTCCAGTGTTGCGCAGTTCAGCTCGGGGTTTGTGGTATCGAGCGCGCCTTTGACCATTTCAGATGTTGGAGGTTGGGCCTGCGCGGCCTAGATTTAACCGTAGATGTTGGAGGTTAGGCCTGCGCGGCCTAGATTTGGCCGTAGATGTTGGAGGTTAGGCCTGCGCGGCCTAGATTTGGCCGTAGATGTTGGAGGTTAGGCCTGCGCGGCCTAGATTTGGCCGTAGATGTTGGAGGTTAGGCTTGCGCGGCCTAGATTTGGCCGTATGTTGGAGGTTAGGCCTGTGCGGCCTAGATTGGCCGTAGATGTTGGAGATTGACTGTGACCTCGTTGACCATTAGATGTTAGGAGTTGAGCCTGTGGCCTAGATTTGACCGTAGATGTTGGAGGTTGGGCCTGCGCGGCCTAGATTTAACCGTAGATGTTGGAGTTTAGGCCTGCGCGGCCTAGATTTGGCCGTAGATGTTGGAGGTTAGGCCTGCGCGGCCTAGATTTGGCCGTAGATGTTGGAGGTTAGGCTTGCGCGGCCTAGATTTGACCGTAGATGTTGGAGGTTAGGCTTGCGCGGCCTAGATTTGGCCGTAGAGGTTGGAGGTTAGGCCTGCGCGGCCTAGATTTGACTTTAAGTCGACATTAAGAGTATTCGGCATTGGTGGGACAGTTGCAGCGCGACTCCGCGCTGCGCATCATTTTCGAGGTCAGGGCGCAAGCACGCTGAGCTTTGACGTTGGCTTACTCGAGCCAGAGTCAACGCTTACTCGAGCCAGACCCATGGGCAACACACTTCCGCAGCTGCTGCCTTCAATTGAAGAATTAGGGTTTTGTTCTAGTGCATGAATGAAACACAGAGTCCCGCCGGTGGTTCTCGCGGTGAAGCACTTTGTACAAAGCTTGATGGGAAGATGGTGGAGCCAATATGCTGCTTACGCCGCGAGACCTGATCTAAAGCGATCGTTTCACACTGTGCCTCCAATCACTTCGGGAGGCTAATAAAAGATGCGCGTCAGGGCAGCAGCCTGATGGCTCACCGGTGATTGGTGTATATTTGTAAGTTGGGGGCGGCGGTGGTGAGCAGGGTAATGAGAATGTAGAGGAAAACGAGGATTGCAAGTATGTTATTGATGCATTGAAATACGCCAACGTTGGGCGCTTTCTCAACCACTCGTGCAACGGAAACTGCTTTGTGCAATGCGTGCTGCACGACCATCTGGACCGCGATCGTCCCTGGATCACGTTCTTTGCAGGAGTGCGCTCCCGTGCTATTTTCAGCCATCTTTATTTGGACCTTCCCGCAGCCTCCGGAAGCTAAATATATGCCATGGATGATGATGCGAAATGTGCAACGTCTATCCATTTCTCATAATAAGGAGGAATTGAGTCTAGTGCACGCCGGTGACGACAGCACTTTTCGATTACAACATGTTTGATTGTAAAGCCCAATGATTCTGATGGGAATTAGCGGTGTGGCATCTTGTGGGAACAGCGAAATATACCTCCACTTGAAGAATTGACGTACGACTATGGGTGAGTGCCATCTGCAACATTAACATGGGATTGATTCGCTGGATCTGCATTCTTGAGATATGAGCAATACTTATTATTTTCGTGAGCCTGACGAGCATGCGCATGGCGATGATTAAATGCACCGCCCCGGCGTTTGCTCCCTTATCCTGTTTTTTTGGTATTGGAATTGCCATACCTTGGTCGCGATGAAATTGGAACTATGTCAGTTCCATGGCTTGCATGATATACCGACTTTGAGGGCCATAGTATAAATAGTCTAAATTCTTAATGTGGTAAGGAGTATGTCTGTATTTGCATGTGAGTGAACAAGGTCCGCTGTGTTAGGACTATATTCGAATCATTCTCATTTATAATTTTGCTAGTCCTCCGCCAGCAGCTCGTGAATGGTAAGATGCACAAGAATGCTGGTGTGGTGGATGGCAGCGAAAGGCGGGGCATCTGTGTTACTGCAGGTACAAACTTGACAGTGTCATGGACAGCGACGGGAACGTCAAATTTGGACCCCAGTGTCAATGTCAAAGTGCACGTTGCAAAGGCCGGTTGTATTGATCGCAATAATAAGCCAGCGGATTTACGTGATTAGACTGCTGGGACACACCCGGAAATCCCGGCCGGGTACGGCATATCACATCATGCCACGCACCATACACTGCTAGTAGCACTCAGAGCGTTTAGTTAAATGGAAGGGCCAACCTAAAAAAATGGTCACATCCGGTTATCTCAACCGGATACTGCCTATGACCATGCGAGGGGGCTGCGCTTGTGCATCAATCACTGCCGGCAGCGATCTGAAATTTAAATCAACTGAAATGGCCAACCTTAAAATTGTCACATTCAGCAATCCCTGCTAGGTATAGCACGGTATAGTATGGCACCGGGCCGTGCCAGATGCCATCTCACATCTTCTAGAATGCTCCCTCAACGTTTTGGGGGCGTGACGCACGAGCCGGGCACACAGGTGGACTCAGCGTCCACCCCAATTGTAATACCTTGCTCTCTGCTTAAATCGGGATTGCACCTAGAATTTCGCTTCGCAAAATCTGAACAGCTCCGTCGGCCCCTACCTACACTCCACAGGTCAGTCCAACCTGCGACATCACACAAGCAAAATTGAACGTTGGAATTGACAACCCCGGCGCCTGCATATATACACACAATGGAGGTGTATACCTAGGGGCACTCATATGCGTGCCGGTCCTAGTATAGTGCGAACACAACATCAAATATACGATTCCACGAACCACGCGTGTACGTGGCAACGACAAGGATATGTCAAAGGCGCACCTTAAATTGAAACATATCGAGGCCACGGTCATGCCTGGACGATTTTGCGCTCTTGAATATGTTAACCACGGTGTACCTGGTACCGTGCACAACTGAATCGGAATATTATTATTTTGGAATAGAAAAGTGACGATCCTAGAATAGAAAATTAAAATTTTATTTTCAAAATGCAGACTGAAAATTTTATACCGTCCCTCGAAAAATTATTATCACAATGATGCCAAAGGGATATATGTATATCGGGAAATATTGGGGAAATGCGGAAAAAGAGCAAAAAAACGCGAAAGCGCTTCAAGCGAAAGCCTGTGGTCTCTATGACCAATAAATACAAGTCGTGTGGGAATCCTCTTTTTTTTCCAGCCAATAATCTGGCCGCGATGTAGTGAATATACCAAAGGTTTATATCCACTAAAATATTTGTTGGTGAAATTCAATTTTTATATTTTCCATTCGCATATCCGTGGCATGATGACGTGTCTAGCCTCCGTCACGTCGAACAAAACACAATCCGCTCACCTGTTCTCGCTCAGACCTTCACCTCAAGCTGCTGGACAGTGACTTACGGACCCGTAAGTCACTGTCCAGCAGCCTGATGTAGAGGTCTGAGCAATACACCGCAGCATCGAAACTTTGCATACTTATTTTTAGGTGTGTTAGGAACAACATATTTTTTTTGCGCGCGAGATCCGTGCATAATCTGGGATCTGGAACGCCGCGCAAGGGAGGGGGTCATTGGGCACGCATCGAGTGAACGGCTCGACATACGCACCGCATGAAAGCACAATGCATAGCACAAGCGTACCACACATATCATATTCGCATAACGAACACGTTTTGAGCATTGGACAGCGCGCTGTCAGCCCTAGCAAAAACGCGGATGTCAACCGCGTCCACGTTTCCGCTAGGGTTTCGTCACTCATCTGCGCGCTCGCTTGCAAGCAAGTATGCGGTGCGGATGAGGGAACGGCTTACCAAAATATTATATCATATGTGTTATCTTTCAATATTAATTCGTACGGTCTGAATGGCCAACCACAATTCTCGCTAAGGGCCGGCGCGGTCATGTGGGTATGTTGAGCGGGATCTTAGGATTTTCGCGACTTCCAAAAGTAGTGAAAGGTGCCATCATTCTTTGCGAAGCGAATACCCCCTGACTCAGTAGAAATATGTGATAATATTATATAGGAAAATTTTACTTAGATGAACACGTAATCTTAAAAATCTTCGCCTGGCTGTACGATGTCTCACTGCGAGAGAGAGAGAGAGAGAGAGAGAGAGCGTTCCGCGTTAAGTTGAAATTACATAGTTAACAGATAACATCTGTACATCGCAAAATGCTCTAAGCGACATCTGCTGTAAAATGGGACAGTGCCACTGCGAGCATCATACGTATGCGAGAGGTGAATCTGTCAAAAACCAAACCAAATCTTTTGCGTCTCAAAATGACATACCGTACAAAAAAGCAGTCATCTGCCACCCAAGAAATGTGGCGTACCCCACTTCGACTTTTTCGCGGGGACGCACGATCAAATGAAGATGTTACTACATTTTCAGTGCACGGTTCAGATGAATGAGATTATAGTTCCGAATTTCGCCCGTCTAATGAATCACGTAATGTATCCAAGACGTGAATGATTTTGCACCACATCGGCTATAGAGTTGGACGTTGGACCTTTCCAGGCTCGTATGACCAGTGATAATCACGAAAAGAGAATATTTAAGGGGGGCTTAATGCGGCGGGCTCTCGTACTTAACACATCATGGGTTTTCGAGCGATTTCAGCCGTGAAAAATATTTTAATCGAACTGCCATATTCATCTGCGCTGGATTTCTCTTGCCATGTCAGTTGTGTCGGGAAAACGGCAGTTCCCAAATATAAATTATATACAAAAATGTCATAAATAATTCAGAATAGCCAGCGCATTACGCGTTACAGCAGTGTGAATTTTATGAACCACTTTGGTGAGCCACTTTGGTGAGGCCACCTCACCAAAGTGGTTCACAAGTCCCGAGTGGGGGAATTTTTGGAAAATATCATTATTCTTGAAAGGCGGAAGAATTTTTTAGGCAGATCTGTATTCCAGAATTGAGAATTCAAATTTGTATTCAAGGATTGTCACTTTTCTATTCCAACCAAATTGCACACCCCAACTGAATCTGTAAAATAAGGCTGTCTAGGAGATGCCATAAGAAGTCGAGAGTCATAACGCAAGGATCACTATCCACGCCCCGTGATGCGACGGCAGGGTCGGGTTTAATCCCGAAACGCGCCAACAGCTATTGCTCGCCCTGCCTTAAAAAGGACAGCGACCAAAAGAAAACAATGGATGAAGCTTTGATGGGCCAACATCGCAAGTGGCAATCTGTGGAAGGTCATTGGTACATAGCGAACAGCAGTGAAAATAATTAGCAAACAATATTACTCCTGATGGAAACCCAAGTGCGGATAGTCTTGAGGTCTGCGTGGCACAAACAACGAAAGCGGAGGAATACAAACCGTACGTATGCATGATCTGTGGCATATATCGGTAGGCCGATGGCTTCGGTACATACCTGATAGCATCGCTTAGACGCAAAACCTACGAAAATAAACGCTGACCAAAGGTGGCGCGAGCTTTTGAACGGCGATTCGCATTCCCCTCGAAACCCCTGGGGATCACAGTTCCGCCACCTCTTAGAAACCGAGAACGAAGCGACCTCAATCTTACCGAAAATCACAAAGCAATAATATGAAGCACAAAAGAAACCACATACACTGGAGGCCCGCTGTAAAAAGGAAGAAAGAGCTATGAATTTCAGGCTGCACTGTATAGAATACAGCCAGCGCAGGAAATTCTGTAGATGCGGTCCGTTCGCCTCCTGGTCCTCGTATCACACGAGAGCTTTCATTAGTATCCTCTACACCGTATGAGTATGAGTATTGAGCCGCGCTTGCCCCTTCGCCTTCGCTTGCGAGTTGCGACGTTCGCGTTGCGACGTTCGCGTTGCGACGTTGCGACTCGGTGGAAATAATCTGTACATTCGTACTGAAAACTCACAAATGAAAAATGCAAAGCGTCGAACAATGTTGAGATTTTAACGTTAGATAATTTTAATAGTGGTACTGTCTATAAGGTGACAAGTGAACGTCCAAATATAAATGAATATGTCTAAAAGGTTACGTTTATACGCAGTGTACCGTATGGAGGCTGCGATGTACATAAATTGAGGTATGGTACATTCTAGCTACAACACATTTATGTGCGTGTACCCTTTAAACCGTTTAGACATATATTCATTTATATTCGGACGTTCACTTGTCACCTCAAGAGTACCACTAGACTATCTAAACCTAAAATCTCAACATTAACTAACTTTTCGACGCATTCCATTTTTCATTTCTGAGTGGTCAGTGCAGAATGTGACACAGATTTGAGATTATTTCCATCGAGATTCGAGTAGCATTGCATGGCAAGACGCACGACGCGACGTTGTGACGATCACGATGACGCTGGAGTGACTGAACAAGGCTACAATCGGACAATTGCAAAATCTTTATGTCAGGAAAGATTGACCAGTATTTTAACAGGGTGAGACAAAGCTCTTCCAAATAACTAGGCGGATCGATCTCAAAAAGAGATCTCCACTAGGCCATCTGACCGTAGGATCATGTGCGCGACAGTGCTTCGCTTTTTGCATCCCAACATGCCACGCCATAACGCGTGGGTGGCGTCGCGGTAAATGTACGCGACTGCAGCGGCACTGTCATCGTTAGCGTCTGGCGATCGTGAGATCGGAAGTTCGTCTGTGTCACCCGTTGGGATTCGCGCTTTGCTGCTGCTGATTAAGTAAGTAAGTAAGTAAGTAAGGTAATTTGGCCAGGTTCCAAATCATAAGGAGCAGAGGTTTACTTTAAGCTAGAACAGCCTCCACTGGGTCACAATTCATGCCTTATACTTTCAGGGAGCGCATCCCAAATATCTGATGGATCTGTCACATGTCGGCTGGCATCGATCATATTCTGCCACCTATACAAATCCTGATCGGGGAATCTACACATTAATTTCCCTCTAGCTTATCGAGCTGCCTCTGACCCTCTTCCTCCGATGAGCCAACTCAGATTCGTCATCACTGTCGATGTTATCAGGCTTGTCAGGTTGACTCTTCAGCTTAGATTTGGTCCCCACACCTCGGGCTTGAGTACAACCAGATATGGCACCAGACTTCTGCTCGGGGATAGGCTGATCCTCCGGCTGAACGGGTGATGTCGGAGATGTGCCCTTTGGCACCCAGATAAGTCCACCCTTGCCATCCATGATCAACTGCAATCCCTGTCTCTTCAACCCCCGAGCTTCAGCCTGTTCCTCAGCATCGTCAGCTACCAGGTCATCGAACTCGCTGACGTCATCCTCAGTGGCACATTCGCCAGGCGTGTCATACTCCCACTTCGGACGGGCAGTATCAGTGGCATGCTTGATGTCAGTGGCACCCGTGCCATCGTCGTCATCAGAATCTGCCAGCTTCTCCTTACTCCAGGCCACAGCGCTTGCACCCGAATCGTCACTGTTCGTAGGCGTCGATTTCTTCTTTCGACCAGTGTATGGAATTCCGCGATACTCGTCAGTCTCAGTCGCATACTTCCAACCAGCATTACTGATCGGTAATGAGAATGGCGCTACTGGCTCTTTCGCTCGAGTGGCGTCTTCCAGATACCCGCCACCACCTCGCTTACGCTCCCAGCGGCGTAGCGCTCCAGCAGGCATGACAATAATATGCTGCCAGCAATAGTCGATCTTATGCGCTCGATCGCCACAGTACGCAGTTAATGGTTCTGGTCCTTTCGGTACCCATCTCCATTGAGCTGTCCCACTGGATAGAAATACAATCTGCCAATTGAACGGCTTAGATGTACCACTGTCCCCTGGCACAGGGACCCTTCACGTTCACCTGCGCCGCGCTGGCCGCTGCGTTCCGAGACTGAGTTCCGACCGCTCAACCGCCTCGGTCAGCGCCAATAGATGATCACGATGACATGTCATTTGACGTGCCATATGACATTGCCATGCCATACATGCCAGCGCCGCTGCCGCGACGCGACGTGAGGCACGTGGAACATACCTAAGGCTGGGTTTTAGTTTGACCGATTATCCGATTAATCGGTTAATTACGATTATCACAATCGAATTCGTTTGGGGAACAACCAACCTTTCATCGAATTGGGTTAGGGTTTCAAAGCCCACAATCGATTTAGTTTGGGAGGTCAACGCGACGTGAGGCACGTGGAACATGCCTAAGGCTGGGTATTAGTTTGACCGATTGTCCGATTAATCAGTTATTTACGATTATCACAATCGAATTCGTTTGGGGAACAACCAAGCTTTCATCGAATTGGGTTAGGATTTCAAAACCCACAACCGAATTAGTTTGGGAGGTCAAACCCCACAATCAAATTAGGTTCACAACTCTTAGCCTTCAATCGAATCGACTCGGATGGATGTCAAAAATCACCCTCGATAATCGATTATCGGCATTTCCCATTCTAAAATTTCACATCATCGCCATACTTAAGAATCATTTGGCGGGCGAAATTAATCGATTCGATTATTCTCGATTTTCAAAGCCCACTATCGAAATAGTTGGGGGGCGTCAAAACACGAAATCATATTTGATTCAAGCTACAAAGCGAACTATCAAATTAAGATCGAGATACAAAACCAACAATCGAATTGGGGTTTTTAATTTTGACAAATGCTTTATAACTGATTATGATTTTGAAACTAATACCCAGCCTTACACATACCCGTACGGAGGATACGAAAGAAACGGAGCTCGGAACGCTACGCAACGCTACGCTACGCAACGCTACGCAACGCTACGCCCGAGAACTGAAAGGTCTCTTATCAAGCGGAGATGCGAAAAACCGAACGGTCCGTCTGAGAAGTTCAGAACCACACTGTCGCTCGGTTGAATAACAGTCATTATGCATGCTGAAAAGTCTCACTATTTCAAATTCAAAATTCGGAACGGCCTCATGTGTGGAAAACAGTTGACTGAGATATTTGCAAAAAGTAGTAGAAAGATTGCTGCGGAAAGGCCATCGCTGCAAATCTTGCTTTTATAAGATTTTGTCGCCTGCGGTAACTCGTCAAGGTGACTCTCTTGTCGTCTTCTCCGCGGGTTATGTTTGAAAAACAGGTGCACGTTTGATTTGAATTGCATTTGGGAACCCAGAAGGCAGAGGCCATGCACTTGTAGCGTAGGCAACTTAGACGACGTTCCTCGGTCGTTCGAGCCTTTTCCTCTCACTCTGTGTTGCTGCTCGAAGTATACAGCGTGTCTGGAAATGATGATAGCACCCTCCTCGATCCTATATTATGTGTGCGCCGAAACAAACTGATATACGGAAGTGTTGATGGCAGTGACTTTTTATGTAATTCTGGTCGGGGGTGTGTTTTCACAGAAAGAATCTAGAAGCGATGCGTCCAAGAACGCAAATGACTATCGGGGCAGCACGGCTGAAGCGAGTGAGCACACGGACAAGGTACCGAGTCGGGATGACCGTCGCTCTAGGCACATCGTATTAGCATCATACCGTTGACGCCACGCCGATACGTGTATTTCACGGCGCGAGCAGTCTTCCTTACCACTTTGGTGACATGTACGCGAGGCAGCGAGATGGACGTTGGGCCTCCGAGCTTCAGGAAGTTTCGCAAGATCTCGCTGGCCGCAACCTTTGATCGAGTCACGTGCCTTTATGATTCTGTCAAAACATTGCAGAACGACAGTGGTGTTGGGGGCGATGTGCCTGCTCCGCGCCACTATACTATCGGTCTGCCACGCAGCGCACCGCGGCAATGCACGGAAGCAAAAGCTGTTATGTTATTGCCCACACTCGCATAATTTTTCAGTCTTTCAACCTCGGCTGGGCTGGATGGGCTATCATGGCGGATCGTACCACACGTTTGGTGTTTGTTATATTGCTTGCACGTATGCAGCACACGAGGCAGGGTAGTGCGTTAGCCTGATGGCCACACCCGACCCTGCCACTGGAAGGTACGATTACACCGCCTGCTATTTGTGAAGTTCTGGCATACCGGTGTCCTGCCCTGACCTGAATACTCCTTATACAATTTACTTTTATCTAATGTCGTCTGTATTGTGTGGTTATGCAGATCACAGGTGTATCAGAAGCACGGATGTAGCGGCATCTGAAGTGGCGCCGCCCTTCAGGACGCTACTCCTCGCCTTGCTTCGACTTGACTTCGAGACCTCTTATAATGAAAGATGGCCAAGTGCGTGTCACAATTGCACAGCACACCCCGCCTTGCTGGCCAGCTCCGTGCGCATTGTATATGATTACACAGACCTCCCTTGCCTTGCTGGCTAGCTATGCGCGCAATGTCACAATCGAGGGATGATAAGGGAATTTCTCCAAAAGGAACGCATATTGCACGTTGGAAGGATAAACAGTGCTCCTGTCTCTCTCTCGTGTTGTTTATCGAATAATTCATATTAACAGACCTGAGACTGTGAAATATCGTATGCCTCAGTGCTTGTACTCTGTGAACCTTGATCACGCTTATAGCAAACACGGCAAAAAGCCATAACCACCTCAAGATAAACAGCATGTTCCGTACAACTTTTTACTTGGTACTCTCGCAGAATCTGCTGCTCTTCTGAATCTCATGGAAAGTAACGATTGGGAGGAATACACAAATGTGCGGTCAACGCAGTCGGCGATTTTTCACGAGCACGCCTGCTAACATCAACAGAGCGAATCCGAACCGTGTGCCCAATCTTCCGTATATGCATCGGCCTTATTAACACATTACACGGTGAAATGGAGAATAAATTCCGCCAACCGCCGCCCCCTATTGGCTCGAACCCGACGTGAAATCCCCAATGTGAGGCCTGCCGGTCACGGGCCGATGAGTTCACTCGACTACTCATGCTGAACTGAGAAAGGCGAAAATGCCGATAGTTTATTGAATATAACATTTCTTGTAAGAATACCCTTAGGAGCGCGTTGCGCGCAATGCACTCCTAATACTTGAATCTCGACACACTTTTTTAAATACACCCACATATGTTTCATATATAACAGTATAAACATTACTTTCTATGGAGTGAGCCATACTCACCTGTGAACACAATTCCAGTGGTTTGTTGATATTCCGCAAATGAAATCACATGAATAGATACAGGCAACACATTATGCAACATATGTACGGCCCATGCACGGCACCGGGGAGTGTTGCTGGGCTAATGAGGCAAGTTGAGCTTGGGAAATTGGGTGGATTCACTGAGTGCGATATGATGAGCCATATCCGTCAAGAGAACATAGAGGCAAATAGACCACCAGCTCCCTTGCGCGGGTGATTGTCCCGCAGGTGCGTACCGACTTGATCAGTTTCAAGCTTGGAAAGGTCCTGGTACCCTTGAACAACTTCTGACATCTCATGATGGTCAATGACCAATACTGCCTGAAGCTCCTCGAGCGATGTCACCACCTGCGCAGATGTGGGGCGCTTCTCCGGATCTGCCTCGACACAAGCAAGCAAAAGAGACTCATATATCGGATCCAAGGGGACCGTTATCAACGACCGCTTTCCCTGCAGTGCAGCGTGGCGGGCTTCTGCTTCAGATAGATTGCCGAACCACTCCGCCTGCGTTGAAACCCTCGCAAGCTCCATTTTCTCGAGACACGACCCCTCCGTGCACACTTCATCTCCTCGAGAGGTGACCCCTCCGTGAACGGTTTTGGCGCCATCATTACAGTTTCCCGCGTTGCAAGCACAACCCTTCTCAACTTGCAAATCTGAGTTGTTCAGCTGACGGCAGTCTGCAGGCACCGTATGCTGCATGCGCACACCCGCCGGGTCTGGCGTGACTGCTTCCTGCACGCCTACCTAGTCATTGACCTAGCGATATGCGCATGGCCAACACACTGCAGCTGGAAAACTCAAATAATCTTGGTGACATAATGGAGGATCCCTTGATGTCGCCAGCAGACACGCTTCCTGAAATGTGAATTTGGGACTACGCTGGCAAACCACTGCTTAACACCTTATGTCCTCACCCCCAAATCCCTTCTCCGATGTGACTATTACGCGCCATACTTGGTGTATAAATGGTGTACATATGATGTATAAATAAATGTGCAACCTGCGTGGCCCACCTGGTGAGGGAGTTCCCATAAGATGCATGCCCCGAACATGTACACGTCCGTTGCATACGTGTACCGCGCATCGGGTGGATAGCACTTCGCGCTTCCCGGCAGCAGCACCTGCCACGCAACGAGTCCTTCTGAGGGCAGGTGTCAAGCGGGACACGATTTGGGGGGTCGCTATCAATGTAAAACAGGCATCTCCTGAGCCCTTTGCCCCTATTTGATTGCAGGTATGCAGTATGGATGTGAATTGACAGCTGGCGGGCAATGAAGCCGCGGCCCACCTCGGAACTCCTCGACCCGAGAATGTTGCGCACAGCGCCCGGCAGGCGACCAGGGTCGGCAACCGCGACCAATCCAAAATCGCATAGCTTCGCAACAATAGCCCCTGGTTACCAAATTCAAACCTCCGAAAGAGACGTCTCCATCAGACCAAGCTCGCCCGCGGATCCTCAGCATGCCCCTCTCATCTCTCACACGCAGATACGCTCCATCGTGGACACAGAGTCAGCACTGGCGCGATCTTCTCATTGCTTGGCAAACTTATAAACATGCCGGGATAGCATATAGAACACCGCCACCGCCATGTGATTCGGCGTTCCCGAGACACCCTCTATGGCGGCCTCAAATTGATGTCTAGTGTGCCATGATTGTGTGCACCGTGGAGGATCTATTCTTCTAGCAGCCCCGAGAGGCGCTCTCAAAGTACATAAAGTAAAGCTCAAGGAAGGGCGACTACGGCTGCGCTGAAGCGAGAAACTGCGCGGCTTTGGAGCACGGCACCTGGCGTGTTGGGGTTGTACGACTTCACGGTATGCACGTTAGTACAGTGCAGCGCGCGGTGCAGCAGCCCGCTGCGGTGCATTGCATCCAGCCCCCGTGCCGCTCCGAGGATGAGCTGCAGCACGTCCAGCGCCGGGAAGCGATTGGTCGCGGTTGCCGGGCCGCGCCGCGCCAGGCCATCCCTGGAGCGTGGGACAGACAGTTGTGGGCGGAGCAGGGCGTCGCATTCGGCGCGGAGATTAGACTGCCCAAGCTCCATAACAACGAAGTAAGCGCTCGGGTCCCAGCGCCCAGCACCTCTTAACCGGGCGAGGTGCTGGTGCACGGGCATCCGAGCAAGCACCGCCACCTCGCATATGAGCTCAGCAAACGCAGCCTCACGGTGTTGTCCAAGTGACACGACCTGGGGTGCCAATTGTTCACCCCTCAATCAGTCAAAGGAGTCGGTCAAAAGCAAGAACCGGGCCGACTTGTACCCTAGCATATAGATCCAACGACCCACCGGGAAGCAAGCATTAAGGATGCGCTTGAGCCAGTTAGAAACCGCTATAAACTGATAAAGTTGTCCATAGTCAACAAACAAACAAAGTTGTTGATGCGGACACAAAAGCTTAGGAGCACAACACCCAAATGAATATATATATATATATATACTTCGTATATATAAATGATGTGCCACATGAATTGAAATGCTACACGTATTTTGTTTAATTATCCCCGTGTCCATGACTGTGTCTGTTTTTTAAATATGGAAAATGCTATCGCACCGAAGGTGCATCTGTTCCTGGCTACAGAAAATGGAAAAAAGAATAAAGCACACGTTTCTCCCCATCCCATAAATTATATAACACATTATGTGTATGTTCCGTATTTAAGACAATATGTTTTTCAAACACGTCGTCCGATCAAACCGCGATTCTATCATATTACTACCTTTTTCTATCGAACAGTTTTTATGCAACGGGGATATTTGACGAATGCCGCCACATCATCCTTCCCATTGTCACCATTCGCTACTGATCGCAAAGGAAGGTATACGCGAGCACGAGCGTGAGCGGAGCGGGGGCGAAGTCTGGGCGAAGCCTCATGACACGAAATGGGGAGCGACGAGCAAGATTCGCTGCTTTAAAAGCACCTTCGGTGCGTCGGCTGGGATCGCATGCATGCGAGCAGCGTTTATGATCAAATTAAATCGATGCCAAACTGACTCAAGCGCATCCTTTAATTCACTCGCCAAGGAGCACCACAGCGCACAACGCGCTGTGCCTCATGCAGCGCCATCGTTTGTGCCGAATCCACGAAAACCGCTCCACACCTCCCGGACGAGGTCCATTTGAGATGACATGGCAATGCTAAGACATGCATGAGTCCATCCGTTTCCTACCGTTGGATGTCATACTGTAAAGTTGACATTGAACGCCTGCAGCAGAGACACAGAGAGCACAATTGTTACCTTGATCTCCACACGCTCGCTGCCACGTAGCACGCCCATCTGCCACACACACTCAGCACAGACCTCACAGCTGTCCATCACCTTTCTTGGCCGCGGCCTCTTGCTTCTGCATGTGCACGTCTCAGGTGCAGCGGAGTCCCGGAGTCGAGGAGCTCGAGAATTTCCTCCTTTGACATACTGAACGGCATGCGATCGGCCAACAAAAGCCAGCCCACCATCATCCCAGTGGATGTGAAAAGCAAATCAAGAGCAGGGCGGGGCCGTGACAAGATACCACAAACGCATACATATTCCCAACCCAAATGCAAAGCAGCATGGAAAGATGATACGATGTGACCGATCGTCGCCAAACAATTGTTGGTCTCTGGGTTACGGAGTGAGCGGACCCTGCTGGCATGCCCTTCTCCTTTGACATACATACAAAGTGGAGAGCATCGCTATCAGGGCAGTGCGATCATACAGATTTTGCTGCATCTCAGCCATTGAATCAGTACGAGCAAACATCCGAGGAAAATGAACGTATAAATTGTAGAGAAAAGATTTGCAAACGCCACCACTGCACTCTTCACACCAGTTCGCCAACTATCATTAGACCGCGTTTCACACTTCTGGCTCATTTTCAATGGAGGGTCACGCTGCAGGGGGTTTGCCCACACATGAGCTCCGCCGAGCCTTGCGTAGGACCCGGCTGGCGAACGCATGGCCAGGCAAAGCTTCCCCGGAGCACCCACACCCGTCCTGAAGCGTATCCGCACCCGTCCGAAGCGCTGAAGGGAACTAAAGGATAAATGACAGCAGCATGCAAAGCGCGGAGATGCCGCACAAGGCGCTGTGTGCAAGCCCTGCGCCAAGCTAAAATGCATCTCACCATGGCCTGGCACGTGGAGCTTGCGACAAGTGCGTAAAATAAGCCAGTGCACCGAGAGCGGTAGACACAGCATAAGAATAGGAGCAAAATACGACCACATCTTGACGGCCACACGGGGTTTTTTTCTCATCGAATTATGGAAGAAGATGAAGAGAGAGAATTCGATGAGAAGATGAAGAGAGAGAAAGTGAAAGATGGAGATGGAAGTGAGACCTGTCGAGCGGCGTTGGTGCGACACCCTAACACCGGCGTGGCGTCGCAGAAAGCGAGCTCCTCCCGCTGCAGCCAGCCTGCTTGCGTGTGGTGCATGCCAGGAAGCCCGCATTCGCTGGGGTCCCCTCGCAGCACCGCTTGCAGGCGGGCGTCCTCTGCCGCCAGGCGCGCGGCGTCCACCTCCCGTAGCCCTCCGCCTGCATCCTGCAGCTTCCGCATGGCGCATGCGGGCCCCGGCCACACTTCTTCAGTGGGTGCATGCATCGCTCGCGCGTAATGCGAGGTGGGTATCACAAGGCACGCCACTCCCTCCAGGATCCTGAGGGCGCAACAAGATATCCGGACGCTTTGCCACTACGCAGTCAGCAAGACGGAGGGTCACTCTGGAGACGTGCCGAGACCAAGTGGCTCGGGGCAGCGCCCGAGATGCCAGGGGAGGGCAGCGGCAACCAAGAATTTGAGCACCATGAGGATCAACGGATATTAGCCATAAAGGCTGCGTGGACATAAGTAGCGTGCGTTGGAAGAATCGCCAGTGAGGTGAAAGAGGTGGGTGCGACTGGCAACTCCAAGAAAATGACAGATCTGTGCACGTAGCAAGTAGTCGGGGCATGTGCCGAACACCGCGAGCCCGGCGGCCGGTTTTAGCGGCGATGGCATCATCCTGTGGGACTGCTGGTGCGAGGAAGGGGACAGCGGAACTTCAGTTAGAGGCAACCAGCTCACTGCATTCGTCGCAACGGGTAGCTGTGGCATCGACTCGCCAGCGAGGCGCAGGAGGGAAATACGGGCCAACCATGAAGCGGGAGCAACGGCTCGCAGCGGCCGGTGTGGCACACGTAACGGGAGGGGACTAGCAAGGCAGGCTGGCCTGAGGCAAAGGTCAAGGGGCCGCGCCTGGCACACGGCGAAGCTGATGCGTTTCTCATGCAGATATGCAGCTACCCCGGGCACGAGCAATCCTTCGGGGACTGCCTCCGCCGAGCCAAGCATCCTCCGAGCGCTCTCCACCAGCTTCGTCACACTTGCTTCCGCATCCTGCAACAAGGCAGCACAGGTCCGACCTCATACCTCCCAGTCGGCTCTTCCCAGGTGACAGCTCTCCTTTAAGAAAACTGCAGTTGCTTCCGTCAATAGACTGCAAAAAGGTTTTTCACCACCTCGCATTTTCAGCCTGTCCCAGCTGTGAGGCCTCTCGGGGATGACCGTGGAGGTGAGTCCCGCGCTACAGCCGGGGCTAGGAGCGGCCTACCTCCCCAATGATAAGAAGGTGTTTGAATCTGGAAAGCTGAGCTGGTGTCAGAGAGCAGATCCATGCATCTTCCTCGCCTAACGCAAGGGCACAGCCTCCGGTGAGCCAGGCCGCAGTCTGAACATGAGGATGCAGGGAAATCTGTTCTTGCAGACAACCCACTGTGTGCGCTTCCACAGAGTGGCGCACACAGTGCGGGCGACCTCGTCTGTGCTTCCACTGAGTGGCACAGCATCCAGTTTCGGCAAGCGAGCAGCAAAGCGCGAATTGGCACACGCCGTTGCCACGTGGGACCGGGAGGTCGGTTACCGCATCGTTTCGGCCATTCGAGGAACCCGTTTCAAACGCTCTGGCAGAAATTTGTCAGACGGGATACTTAGGATTACGCCACCTGGTGCGGAGTCGAGAACGACCACCGGACGCCCGCTTTGCAGATGCTGCGCGAAAAGGTGGACTTCATTTCTATGGCTTACGACCGCGACTGACACGGTTCGCTGGAAAGCTTGCTGCAACGTCTGGCCGAGAGCTTTCGTGGCGTCGGCTTCCCGGCCGGCTTGGCAAGGCGCGGCGCATGCGGATATCCAGTCTGAGCCCTGGCAAGTCGCATTGCATATCGCGGCCCTGTAACCCAGACCGCCCGCCAGGGAAATCGGTGTGCTGAACTTGAATTTTGGGCAATCGTTTGAAGGTTTTTGCCTCCGCTGCAATGCAGTAAGGAGTCTTCGCAGCGAATAATGCCAGACTGACGCGGTATCAACGAGCCGTCCGCCGGCGATCCAGGGAGAAAGCGAGCAAAGTGCCAGACTGACACGGTGCTGACGAGGGGCTAACCTATGCTCTAGTGAAAAAGTGTGAAGCCCTGCGTCTGTGTCTCGCCGATCCTGGTAAAGATGTATACATCCAGACACCACCTCGTAGCCGCTATGCTCAAGTAAAGTTTTCGCCATCTCCAGCCGTCGAAGTTCGTGCTGCACTGTTGGCATGCAGGAGGAGAAAATGACCGCCGTAACTTGCGGTCTTGCTGCATCACGGCGGGCGGCTTCACTCTGCATGTTTACCTTCAGTAGAGACTAAGTACAGTATCGATCAAAAGCATATCGACCGTTCTCCCATTTGAAATTAGATCTAAAACTGTCTTTGCCCGTCCGTAAGGCGAACGCTTTAGGAGCGCTCAGCGCCACGGTGAAACTGCTTCAGGGGTGCGTAGTAGCGCGCAGTAATAAAGATCACAAACTTCCGGTCTCACGTGTTGTTCATGTTGGGCTGTCCAGAATCATGCTTCCTCAAAAGGTGGGATATACTAATACTTGTAAATATTTGCGTTGGAAGGGGGGGGCAATTGGTACTCGTGAAGGTCTCGGCCAGTTCTCTAAACCGGTTCATAAATGCCCATGACATGACCCGGTTGTGATGTGTTGTAATTGGGATCAGGCCGTGACATTGGCATTTAGGAACCGGTTTAGAGAACTGGCCGAGACCTTCACGCGTACAAACGGTGCGCCGAAATTATCACCCGGCCCTCACTGTTAGCGTCGCAATGGGACGATAATTTGTGACGACGGCTCACAATCGCCGAAAATGACAGAATGACGATTTCAGCGATTCAGAGCGGCCGATCAGAACGATTTTTCCCGTTCAGACCTATTTGCGCCACTCGCAACTTCTCATTTTAGTTTTCCGACGCTAAGCGAAAAGGGCTGCAGTCCTTGTTTGACTTGATGCATATGAACCATCTGCGTGATACTAAGCACGCATATGGGTCATATGTTATTCCCAAGACTGTTAGTATCACGGGGGTACCAACAATCTCGGGATCGAGTAAGCCATTCTCAACATTTTGAGATGCCCGCGGGCTTAGCCCTTCGCGCAAAGTTTCCACTTCTCAAGTAAAACGGATTTTCAACGGATTTTCGCTTGTATCTTTAGATTCGCTTTGAGTTAGGTAAAAAGTAAAACAGAATATTGATGCTGAGGCTCTTGCGCATCCGTTGCGCACATCCGATATACCCCCGCACGAACGGGGGTATAGCGGATGCTCGATTGAGCGCTACAAGGTGTGAGGCAACGAAATGAGGCTCGTTTTCAAGAATCTTCTCGCGCTAACACGTAGGACACCGTTTGGAACAATTTGAAGTATCGGTATACTTCCTAAGTGGCATACTAATACATGAAAACTTACTGCGCTTCGAAAAAATGAGTTAGCGAATTTAGGTTGAACATACAGTGCATCGAAAACCCTGAATTTTTGATCTGAATCGGTCATTGCGATCTGGTGGGTGTTTTTTTCGGCGCACCGTTTGTACGGGGAATTGCGTGTTTTGTCCGCTCGAGTATCCAGTATGACAAAACCAGGAAACATTGAACATGGTCTCCGCAGATGGGAGTCAGCATAATCTAACGATCACAATTATGCATAAAAATGGTCCCCGCAGAATTGGCACAATTCTGATCATTAGATTATGCTGACTCTGCCGACTTGCGGAGACCATTTTCAATATTTTATATTATCCGGTTCTGTCATGTTGAACTTACTTTTTGTATCGGATAGAGCTCGATGCCTAATGTTTCGCCAGCACCACGTGCCCACCGCACGGCAGACACCAGAAAGCGAAAGCTTCCACGTCCACTCGACTGTTTTCGAAGCAACGAATAAGCAAAATCGTTTGTCGTTCAGAAGAAACCAATATGGTTCAACAATTTCTCAAATGATAATATGCAGGATTTCTTTTTCTCGCAAGATAAAATTCATTCCTGATATCTGGCATATCAAGTGCAAGGACGTCCTTTAGATTTCAACAGATTCGAGGAGCGATGTTGTTCACGCGTTTTCTCGCCCGTCAGTGCCTGGGCAATTTGCGGGCTGCGCGACCTTCGGTAAGCAGAACGTTCAAAGAACTTCCGTTGTGCAATGATTTGTCCTTTATATAACTGAGGTTAAAGTGCGGTATGACGATGCACAGAAGCTGCGTCTCATACATGCTTCTGCGAGTGTAAGCTCCGAGAATCAAGTCGTCATTGCGCTTGGGAGCAACCAGGTGTGAAAAGTCCCTTAGAATCTCACCTGATACTTGGAGAAACGAAGGCTAAAACTTCCTTCACACGATATATCATCAAATCCTTGTTTGAGATTTGCAAATTGCGCGTTGAACCGCACAGTTTTGTAACTACCACGAACCGTTGTCTAAAGCAACTCAACCATCGCCATCGTTACAAGCTAAACGCGTTGCGCTCAGAGGTTCTTGGGCGCTATCGGGCTGTTCAAGGGAGCAAGTGTTTCAATCATTAAAAGCGCGGTAAACGCAATGGAACGCGAGGGTATCGAGATCCAACAGCACTCGTGCCTGTACGAAACTGCGCCGATGCACGTGACTGACCAGGTACCTCACTCGAACTCCTAACGTAAATTCTAACGGAACTTCTATCAGAAAATCTGGGACTTTCCGAAGACCAAAAGCTTCTTTCAACTTGAAAAACATATTGATGAGCGAAGTCTTCACAGTGCGAAGCCTGTCTTCTGACCCGCATGGCTTGCATTGCCACAGGCACGCTATTTGAATGCCGCTGTCAAGGGGAAAACCACCTTGTCACCATTTTCGTTAATGAAAGTACTACAGGGTATCCAGCGGCAACACGGCCGGGAAGAAGGCGGTCAGGTGTGTGAGTGATAAACCACGTTCACCCGCGGAGTCCGTAGCGAAGCGAAAGATGCGCGATATCGGTCGTACCCTGCAAAACCTTCGCGCGCGAAACTCATCCAAGAGTGCACACTGGGGTAATGAGAAACAAGTCAACAAAATACAAACTAACCATATTATCGCTATTACCGCGTGTGGGGCGCAGAGGTGGGGGCCTCGCCCCTTAGACCTCGATATCATCTTCTACGGGAACAAGGAGCTTCAAACCGAAGACTTACAGGTGTTTTAAGTGATACGTGAACCGATCGGATGCACGCCTGTGTTTATGACTGTGAAGTTTAGAGGAGGCTGTGGTGGCTCAGTACAGCTAAGTCCCTTTTGCTCTCAGATTCCCCATCCACGAGCTTTCGAGCGGCCCTTCGTTCTCGCGCCGTTGGACGATCTCCTCGACGACGTCGCGCGCCCCTCGAAGACCGATGCTGGCGGCTCGAGCGTGGACGGCCGTCTTTCTCAAGCACGCCAAATTTGGATCTCAGAGTTCGGAGGAGAAGCATTAATGGGGTGCGCCCGTTATCCGCGAGTAGAAGGGTGCGAGTGTCCCTAGTTAGCGGGGTGCAAATGTCCCAAGTTACTGGGGTGCGGTAGCTGCCCGCCATCACTGAGGTGCGTCCTACCGTCAGTCGGGTGATAATGCTTTCCTCTGCTTAGCGGTTCGCTGCAAATTGTCTTGGTGATGCCCGGTTTGCGTCAGCGATCGCGGGCACCCGAGCCGAGGACATCGAATCTGTCTGAGGCAAGGCCCGCAGCGCAGCGGATCTGTACATGAGGTATAGGTCGCAACGTGAGGACCCGCGGGCAGTGCAGAGGCCCTGTGTGCAATATTCAGTTCCACGTGGGGCTAGCTGACAGGACGGAGACAATCAAACGAGTGGTCCCTGTGGCAGGTGCACCTCTTTCCCGCCATATCTCAAACTGGCAAACCGAGACCTCAGAGCATGTGTAGTGCGTTAAGTTTCGATGTGCTGTGCGTTTTCGAGAAGAACACGCCCACCTGCAATCACGTCGCACAACTGCCCCAAGATTGTATTCGGCGATCTCTGGTGGTCGTCTGCCATGTTTCGTATCGCTGCCAAAATCGCGATCGGCATTTCCTGGTCATCTGCAACAACACTTTTGCAGGTTTTGCTGATACGAGACGAGTTCAAATCCAGGTCGAAAATCTCCTCAGATCGGAGCCATTCTGTGGTTGATGTGAAGAGTTTTGCAACAGCGCATCGCGGAAGCGGAATGACCTTGAGCCTTCTGGCCGGAGGGCAGCACACGGTCCAGTTTAGGATCAGCAGGCTTTGCTAGGGCCGAGGATATCGCCGCTTCCTTTGGCTGTTGAGATGCGTGACGGACTGCAGGTGACTTATGGGAGGTCGGTAGGCGTACGCGAATGATGGGCATCCTGAACGTCACCCCTGACAGGTAATATGCTACGCGTGTAACTGGTCGCACGGACGTTTTTCGATGCCTTCACTTTTTTCCTTCGATATAGGAGAGTTAGGCACAGTCGGTGGATTAGATAAAGAAGGGCTCTTGAGCGGTCGGTCCAGAGCAAGATACCCCTCTCGGTTAGAAGCGTCTTGTGTATTGTAGATTAGAGGGGAGCGCCCGAGGAGCCCATGATCTGAGGGGGGCTGGGAGCGCCCGAGGAGCCCATGATCTGAGGGGGGCTGGGAGCGCCCGGGGGCCCTCTGATCTGAGGAGGCTGGGAGCGCCCGAGGAGCCATGATCTGAGGGAGGCTGGGGCTTCGAGGCCCCTCGTCTGAGGGGCTGGGAGCGCCCGAGGAGCCCATGATCTGAGGGGGGCTGGGAGCGCCCTGTGAGCGCAGCTTTAGTGACGGCGGGAGGTTCAACAACGTCGAGACCGCCGTGCGCCAGGTGTGCGCCCTTGGGCCGGCGGCACATCGCCTCTCACATGCACCCCGCGCCGTGTGCTACTGCTCCGAACTTGTCACTCACCTCCACGACCCTCGTCGAGCTAGCTCCACGAGTCACGGCGTGGTGCCAAGTGATCAACCTACTTGGCCGATAATCGGACTGGCCCTGAGAGATGACCCAAGCAGCTTCGCGGGCCGATACTCGGACTGGCGCTGAGAGATGACCCAAGCAGCTTCGCGGGCCGACGGTGTCACGGCGATTTCTCCCCAATGCAGGCGCAGAGCATGGCGGCCGATGGCGTGGATATAATCGACATTGGGGGTCAATCCACCCGTCCAGGTACAATGCCTTCACCTCTCGCCCGTCAGGGTACGCGCTTGAATCATGCATGGTGGCCGATGATGTTGATGTAATCCTCAATGGTATGAGAAATCTGGGTCGGTCCTTCCGCTCAGATGCAATTTCCACCTCCAGCCCCCTTCAGGGCGTCCAGATCAGGGTATGTGCGTATCCTTTTACCAACTCCTTTGGCATCCCGTAGCCGCAGAAGACTGCCTGCACCATGCACCCACGCCGGGGATCAAAGGATTCAGCGCACACTTCGGGACACTTATCCGGAATCTCCCGAGCTCACTTGTGAAGAATGGGACCCCCTAAGCCTCGCTGAGCCACCCGAGCCCATCTGCATCCGCAACGCCAGCGCACTGCTGCCTTTTGCCTGAAGCCGGCTCACCCCTGCACCCCGAGCTGCGCGAGCCATATCTCCACCACCAAGCTCACGCATAGGACCACCCCTCTGCTCCCTGAGCCTCGCTGGGCCACCTGAGCCCTTCTGCGGCTTGTCCTGCCGGCGCACTGCTGCTGTGTCTCTGAAACCGGCTCACCTCCGCCAATCGAGCCACCCTTTCACCACCAAGCCCACATCCCACAGCACCCCGCTGCCCCGTACACGCCCTAG
This sequence comes from Cymbomonas tetramitiformis, assembly GCA_001247695.2. Classification (NCBI taxonomy): domain Eukaryota; kingdom Viridiplantae; phylum Chlorophyta; class Pyramimonadophyceae; order Pyramimonadales; family Pyramimonadaceae; genus Cymbomonas; species Cymbomonas tetramitiformis. The sequence continues at coordinate 57,708 of LGRX02035487.1, forward strand.
AGCCTGGTCTCAAGAGAGCTTGCCCACCCACGCCATGGCCAGAATGTCCAAGGGTTGTCTCAAGGGGCTGAGAATGATAAACTGGGTTGCCCTCATCCAAACTTGTGCAGGGTAGATGGGTATGCTTATCCTTGCGACTCCTTTGGCACCCCGTAGCCACAGGAGACTGCACTGTGTGTCTCATCTCGGAGAGCCGTCGCAGCAGTCATCTGCAACTTGAAACCCTGACTTGGGTCTGAAAAGTGCTAACAGCTTCCCTTGGAACCCTGTAACCTGCCTTTGCAACCTGCGCACGCCGGCAGGCCTGGAGCTAACAGATGCCTTTCGGCTCATTGTCAGGGGCGGACCTGCTCTCCCCGGAAGAGGAGGTGCGGCGCGTCATCCCGGTGCTCCGGTGGGCTCCTGCGGGCCCAGAGTCGAGCTCCGCACCCGTTGGCACGTGCACATGCATTGTCGAGGGAATCATGCTGCTCGCAGGCAGACGGGATCTGGGGGCATATTCAGGCAGGCCACATATACAGGCAGGCCATGCTCTCCACTGCATAGAGTTCTGTCTAGCGCCGTGCTCTGGACCAATTGGAAGGCACAAAAACGTGCAAGGACGATGCGTGCATAGATGCTGCTACGCGAAATGGGAAGTCGGTCTCTCGTTTCCAAAGCCCGTTGCTCTTCGTGTGAGCAGCGTGTCAATGAGTGCTCACATAGTGACCACCAGCAGCCAGTTTTCATCGGAAGCGGACGTGTGAATCTCGTGCACGTCGATTGGTGGAACCTTGTGCACATTCATATGCCGACCCGCGTGCTCTTGAGCGATGCGTGGGCACACCCCCACAGTGGCATTGCAATGTGCGTAGTCATCACCAGGAAAGTCTGCTGTGCGATCACACAGAGAGTTCATTCCAGCTCCCAGCCTGTCGTCAAAGTCATAAGATGTGCCTGATACCCCTATATCAGGCACACCGGGGTATCAGGCGATTTGCGTGTTTGGTTCTCAGCGCGCACGTTGGTGCCACACAAAATGGCGATCCGACGGTTGCAGTGTCCTCAGCATGTTCATCTCAGGAGGTCTTGACGGCATGAGAGGCGTGGCAGCTCCTTGGGAGCTTCTGCGGATAGCCGGCGCTGCCGCCCGCAGGCACGACCTCGAGGACTATGTGAGGTGGCGTGGGGTCTCGGCTGGGGCTACTCAGAGCGCTTACCCCCATCGCGCAAGATACCGGCATTGCCCTGTCGGGTGCCTCCCGCCCCCTTCGGCACGCTCCCCCCCAGACTGTCAAGGGCTGCCTTCTTCGCATTGTGGCCCTCGGCCCCCCGTGGCCAATCAACCTCGGGGACCTCTCCCTGTGCTGACGTCAGCACAAAGGACCGTATGCTTCTTCATGGGCGCCCTCGTGATTCCGCACGCCAATGCATAGACACGGCCCCTTCGGCACAGCCAATGGGAGGTGCTGAGGGCAGGAGTGCTGCGGGGTTACACGCGATGCCCAGTGGATACCTTCTACAGCGCCGTAGCGCGCGACGCAGTCGAGGTGCGGGCCCGCCTGCATGTCCGGGCCCGACCACCTCCGCGTGCCGTAGGCACAGGCGGGGCTCGCCGCCAGGGAAGACGCGATGGCGAGAGCGCGGATCATGCAGTCATGTGCATCGGTGATGCCAGTGCCGCAGCCGGTTTCAGATGGCCGGCTCAGGTGGAACAGCGGAGGTGCACGCCACGCACCCCGCGCGCCCCGCGCACCCCGGCGCGCGTGCCTGAGGATGGCACCCGCCGTGTGCATACTTCTCCAACCTTGCTGCCGTCCGTGGCGCCGCTGGACACAACACCACGGCGGCCCCTCTTCACAGCCCCGCACTGCTCCCGCCCGCTGCAGCGCACATTACAGCCTGGGAAATTACATTGCATTATGGGAACTTTGTGCGGCTAGATTCGCGATGCGCCGCTAGGATTATGGGTAGAATTTTCATTTCTGCATTTTGGCTTCTGTCTCCTCGAAACAAAAGTACGTAGCGCAGTGAAAGCGACAAAAGAGTGACTGAGGATGATTGATATCACAAATCGTACGTCCCCGGATTTCAGGAGTTTTCTGCTGGGCTCCTCAGATGAGCTCCGCAGACAAAATCCTTGTCCACGTCGGCACACGCGATCAGGAATTCTCCGTGCGCAAAATGCTCGCGTGGGGAGTCGCGGTCCTTACGAGAGATGCTGACACGTGGACGCGCAATGCGGAGTTCCCATAATGCACTACCTGCATTGGAATTATAGTCCGGTGGAGCGCAGGCGACGCGCTTTGCACCACTCGATGCGTGCGACAGAGGGGCTGTGATGAAGGCGTTTCGCTTCGGAATGCCACCCCTTGGGGATTGTGGGCGCCCCCGCTTATGCCATTGGGAGGGGTTGAGCAATGAGTGTAAATGGGTGTTGAAGAACGATAACGGGGAGCTGCAGGCCGGAGCGCACATCGTGAACGACGTGTCGGGAGGCACCCTCGACAAGAACATGTTTGCGACGGTGGCGGCCCTGAAGGAGCCCGTGCCCTACGTCATGATGCACATGCGAGGAGACCCTAAGACCATGCAGTCTCGGGAAAACACCACATACACCGATGTCAGCACAGATGTTGGGGCGGCGCTGCAGACCCAGGCATGCACAAAGCCCCCTTCTCGAGCCCTTCGCAGGCCCCTGCTGAAGCCCTCCATGGACCACTTTTGGAACCCTTCTGAAACCCTCCTCCGACCGAGTCCCCGGAGCTCTATACAGAACCTGTCTTCCCAGAAAGCCGGAGTGATCGGTGTAGCAGTGAGCACCCCCCCTGCGAGGCGTGGACACGTCGTCGATGATTTCTCAGCTGCGAGGTGTGGACACGTTGTCGGTGATTGGTCAATTGAGCAACTGCGCTGCGGAATGCGCTGTCGGGGAGCATTCTGCCCCCCTGCCTGGGCCATGGAGGGCGTTCGCAAGGTCCGCCGAGAGACCTTCCTCGCAGAGTGTCCACCTTGAGCGGCTGCTCCGGCCTTCCCGGATAGCGCTCGTTGCCAGCGGCTGAGGTGGCAGGAGGCCAGCCTCTGCTGCTTCTCCGCATCGCTGAGCAGCAAAGTAGGCACGTTCTGGTCACCAGCCTCTCACAGCGTTTGGGGAGAGGGGCCAGCCAGGCGGAGCAGGCAGTGCAGCAAGGAGTCATGCCATGGCAGCTTTGGCTGGATCCCGGCATCGGGTGCGTCTGCGCGTCGTTGCCCTTTCCAAGGATGCCGCTGTCCGATTGGCCATCGGCCCTCCTATGTCCGGCCCATGTGCTACTTGTCTTGCACAGCCGCCGCCGTGCGAAGATTTCTTGAGCCGCGCGGAGTTTGGGCGCGGGGAGTTCCCAGGTTCGCCAAGACCCACGAGCAGAACTTCGAGCTGCTGCGTAACTTGCCGACTGTGAGGTCGCAACTGCGCTCGGGCTGCCTGAGACACGCGCCGCTGCTTGTGGGGCCCTCGAGAAAGGTGCCCTCCCCCTCGACAACGGCCGCCCTCCTCCGATTGCATGGAGCAACGCAACAACGTCCCCCACTCTTCATAAGGACACGCCTGGCCAAATTACGTACTTAAATCAAACCACCAATCGCAGTGTTGTATGATGACACGATGCCATTGACCAAAACTCCGGACGGACTATATGTCTCATCGTGTGAACGTGTCGCGAGTCTGGAGTGTGTCGTCATAGTTCATCGATGAGTTGTCCGCGTGACACCGTACTCCATTCAACAAAGTGACGGCTAATCTCCCCCAGGTATCCCACATGTCATGAGGGTTTTAGATTGATTGGCCGAGTGACTCATATGGGCATGGCCCTTCGTACCATTGCACCACCGGTTGATATGCATGTGCCCCTCCGTACCAATGCACTGCCGGTTTCAAAACTGTCACACACACACAAAGGGGTTACGTGTCCGGAAGTGTGTGCTGAATCCTTTGATCCCCGACGTGGATACATAGTGCGGCCGGTCTTCTGTGGCTACGTGGTGCCAAAGGTGCGTAAGGAATCGGTTCAAGGATAAGGCACAAAAAGGTTGGGGCGATGGCTCGGGCCGCTCGGAGGGAGGGTAGAGGTTGACCGGCTTTCGTGGCACAGCGTTAGTGCACAGGTAGTGCAGTCGCAGAGGCGCGCAGGTGGAGGTTGAGGGGGTCCCCTAGTTCTCCACTAGTAAGCTCCAGAAAATCTGGATGAGTGCCCCGAAGTGTGCGCTGAATCCTTTGATTCCGGGTGTGGGTACAATCATAGTGCAGCCGATCTTCTGTGGCTACGCGGTGCCAAACAAGGATAAGCCACACACAGATGGGCCTTCGCTGCGGGTACGAGGCGGATGTTGCGTCTCCGGAAGAAGCGCCACGTGGACTCGGTGATGCAATTGTCAAGTCGAGGAAGGGCTGGATCCTGCTCTGGTTAGGCAAGAGGTGCAACCTTCAGTGCCCATTTGCGCCTCTGTGCGGGAGCTGTGAATGCCTCCGCACAGGGGGGGCTCTCTGCAGGCGGCCTTCCGTGCAGTGGCAAAGGCCGTAGAGGGAGCAAGGCGGTAGGGCATGGTTTTGAAGCAGGGTTGGAAGGGTAGGCGCATAGGGGAGCAGTCGCAGCCGTTGTACCCAGACCGCCTTGTAACTGTAACTGGGCAAGACTGTCCCCGGAACCCCTTCTGCCGCCCCGCCTTGTTCAACAAGTCTGACCAATGGAGGCCACCCTGGGGCGCATGAGACACCTCAAACCCCTGCACCTGGTACCTCGACTCCGCTCTTGGTAGAGATATGCAGGATCAGCGGGTACTTGGTTTAACGGGTGCAAAGAGGGTTCTACTCACGCTACAGAGCGCACCTACCGGGCAATGGTGCGTCCACACCCACGAACCGTAGGGGGAGAGTCATGTATGGTGTGTTTATCCATGCTTGGCGTGTGGGCTTCCGTTGGTACCTGTGGTGTGTCTCGGGGTCTATACATACTGGTGAGTGTAAGAGAGCAAGTTGAGGCGCTGGTGGCGGCCTTTGAGTAACCATAGCATATGGCATCAGTTGCCTGGCGGCGTGGGGGTACCTGAACCCCTGGGGTCCCTTCGCCTGGTCGCATGGTAGCAGGTGGTGTCGGTTCGAGTTCAAGAGAAGCACGCTGGTGTCTTTGCCTGCGCGGATGATGGCCATCGCATTGGTCCTCCGCTGGCCGGGGTGGATACGTGCATGACCTCTATTGAGGAAGTAGTGGCAGTCAAGGATGCAATTTGGGTTGTTGAGCCAACTGTCAGCGGGGCGGCTTTTTTCTTGCCCACCCGTTAACTGCCAATATAATTATATGCGATGGCGGGGCGTCAAATTTTCGAGGAGGCAGCCAACGGCCAACGGGCGGAAATCGTGCGACCATCTGTCAGCGTGCGGAAATTCCACCAGTAGCTGGGAGCGGGGAGCCTGAAATTTTCGGATGTTTCTTATTGCATCTGTTTTTCATATCTCATTTCATTCGCTCGCCGATGCTTCTGCCGATGCCGCATTGGAAAGGCACAGGGGCGCGACACGTGCCAGGAGCCAGGCTCACGTTCGAACGTCGGATGCCCTTTCCCCCTATATCGCTATCGTCTCAGGCGAGAGCACGGCGGGGCAAAACCAGGGCACCCGCGCGCGCGCCCAGCCACTGGCGGGGCGTCAAAAATTGCCCCGACTGCCCAATCGCTGACGAGGCGCAGGGTCAGTCAAACCTACCGCCAGCGGCCCATCTGCCGGCGCGCCCGCGCGCTCATTTGCATCCTTGGTGGCAGTTGGCCTTGCCAGTCAGCCAGCAAAGTTGACGGCTTACTCCCACAAGGGGGACACCAGCTGCCTCCCAGCGGGGGTGCCGGGTGCGCAAGGGGATTTGGACTGCGCGGATGTCCCGGCAGGGCTTGCTGCGGAGGCCTGTGCAGCTGCAGTGGAGGTGCAATTGCGGTGGAGCTGTCCAATAAGATGGCGGGATTATGTGCCGTCATGCCCACCCTCGACAAGCTCGGGCGCAAACAGGCTGTGAGGCTTCTGTTGCCCTTTTATACCCTCCCCCCCTTAGGTGGGGGCGGAGCCTGCCAAGCAACTGCGGAAGGCGTGGTGAGATGGCGCACCCCGGGGGCACTCGCCTGGCATACTTTCGAGTTGACTACCCTCTCACATGGGATGGGCGTCACCAGGGCGGTGAGGGTGAACAGCGCGGCCTGATTGGATGGGTTTTTGCAAGTTTGGGGGGACATGGCCCGACGGTGATGGTGGGAGTGGAGGCTCAAACCGACTCACCGTGTGCCCAATCCTGGCAGGCGGCCATGTAGAGGGTGTCGGAGGCGAAGGGGGAGGTTGAGGCGCCGAGAGGCACGGAAGAGCCTTTGCCCCCACGGTCGCCAAAGGCAAGGGACATTCAGAGGGTGAGCGATGACAGCAGCTCACAAGGAAAGCCTAACGGATTTATGTTATCATATTATCCATTCCATAGATTGGTTCCGGATGGCGGTGTGGGGGAATCTCGGCTCTCCTCGCTCTGCTTGAGGACGTTCGACAGCACCGGATTGGTGCTCTGTGGGAATATTCCTTATTATCCAAACTTGGAGCGTAATGCAGCCGAGTATCTTGTGGCGCTGTGGCATATGCCTACACGCCGAGCAGCCCCTCCTTGGCCGTGGGGGGTGAGTGACTCAATCGCGGGGATAAGCTTGATCCCAGAAGGGCACACTAGGTACTGAGCTAGGTGGCATGCAGAGGCGGGTCGGTCAAGGGGCCTGGGCGTGGGTGGCGTTGTCAGACCCGATCCAGCTCTAGGACAGGCAGTGGAGGTGTTGGATGGGCGGCGTGTGGGTGGGAGGTGTTGGGGGATTCGTCTTAGACACCCTCTTGGAGAGCCCGGATTGGGTACACGACTCGAGTAGCCGAGTATGGGGGTTGCGTCAAGTTGGGAAAGTGATGTTTTCATGATGGCTCTTAAAGAGAGTGAAGGGCATTTGGCAGGATGACAGCGCGAGCTGGCACCTCGCAGAGATGACAGAGCGAGCTGGCACCTCGCAGAGATGACAGAGCGAGCTGGCACCTCACAGAGATGACAGAGCGAGCTGGCACCTCGCAGAGATGACAGAGCGAGCTGGCACCTCGTAGAGATGACAGAGCGAGCTGGCACCTCGTACAGATGACAGAGCGAGCTGGCACCTCGCAGAGATGACAGAGCGAGCTGGCACCTCGTAGACATGACAGCGCGAGCTGGCACCTCGCAGAGATGACAGAGCGAGCTGGCACCTCGCAGAGATGACAGAGCGAGCTGGCCCCTCGTAGAGATGACAGAGCGAGCTGGCCCTCGTAGAGATGACAGAGCCAGCTGGCACCCGCAGAGATGACAGAGCGAGCTGGCACCTCGTAGAGACATGACAGCGCGAGCTGGCACCTCGTAGAGATGACAGACAGCTGGCACCTCGCAGAGAGATGACAGAGCCAGCTGGCCCCTCGTAGAGATGACAGAGCGAGCTGGCCCCTCGTAGAGATGACAGAGCGAGCTGGCACCTCGCAGAGATGACAGAGCGAGCTGGCACCTCGTAGAGATGACAGAGCGAGCTGGCACCTCGTACAGATGACAGAGTGAGCTGGCACCTCGCAGAGATGACAGAGCGAGCTGGCACCTCGTAGACATGACAGCGCGAGCTGGCACCTCGCAGAGATGACAGAGCGAGCTGGCACCTCGCAGAGATGACAGAGCGAGCTGGCCCCTCGTAGAGATGACAGAGCGAGCTGGCCCCTCGTAGAGATGACAGAGCGAGCTGGCACCTCGCAGAGATGACAGAGCGAGCTGGCCCCTCGCAGAGATGACAGAGCGAGCTGGCATCTCGCAGAGATGACAGAGTGAGCTGGCACCTCGTAGAGATGACAGAGCGAGCTGGCACCTCGTACAGATGACAGAGTGAGCTGGCACCTCGCAGAGATGAGGACGTAACCTAGGGAGCCAGCACATGAATTTTCGGCAGGCAGATTTGGTAGGGCGATGATGTGCGAGGGCGGGTGGAGCATTCACATTCCAGTGGCTTAGTGAGTCTTAGGGAGTCACAAAGCTCCGGAGAATACTACGAGGTGCGTATTACATCTTGTGGCCGAATCGCTTCCGTGCGGCGGTCTGCTGGCCTAGATCCTGGTTGTTGGGGAAACCGCTCAAATTATGTGCACATGCGTATAGCTACTGCTCCTGGTGTGCAGGTGCGTGTGTATCTCGGTCCCACCTTGCTCCACCATGATGACTCCTCGTTTGGGTGATGGCCGGTGATCGCGGGAAGCCGCTTGGGGAGCTTGCGCCATGCTCCGGTCATGCCGTGTGCCTCCATGAGAATCGTGTTTGGATCGTGTCACGCAACACGCGAGCTCACATTAGAAGACTCTACGGCCTCGATGCAAATGAGCTCCATTTGATGCGAATTTGCCAAATTAGGTTTAAGCGCTGCGTGGTTCAACACACCTCCGGGCGCGCTTCAGTACATGCTAGGAATGGTCCAAGATCAACAGTACCAGTGGCATCTTAGGTCACTTCCACTAGGACATTGTTTTGATTCAGCGCATCGCATTTCTTTCAAGGTATGATTTCTAATCATAATTTGATTATACAACTATCGAATCCCAAGCTAATCTTCACCCACCATCTGAAGTATTGTGGTATGTTGTTGGGCTGTAGGGGTTTTTGGGATCGCTCACCGGACGATCTGCCGAGGTACGCGCGGCCCACCTTGATTATGCGGGCCATTGGATGTCCACCGTTGATCATGAGTCTATTCGATATCACCGTGGATCATGAGTCCATTCGATGCCAGCACCTTGAAAAATATGCCATACACGCAAGTGCATCCTCTTATTGTCCGAGTTATGTCTCACTTATCACTTGAACTTCGTGGAGGCGGGCATGCATACTTTCCCACCAATTGGCGCTCCAAAAGCATGGACATCGGAAAGGCTCTTTAGGGTGTCGTTGGGATCTGGTCACAGGATCGGGACGTGGCCACAATGGCAGCCGTCGGTGCAGGAATTGTCTCGGGTGCGGATGTGGTAAGTGAACAAGTTGGGTTAAAGGTGGCACTTGCATATGAGTCCTGTGGAAGTTATGTGATATGCTTGAATTGGTCCATTGTGAACTGACAGTTTTAAATGGGCTATTTGTCGTTTCACTCGCTCGAATGTACCATTTTCCAGCTCACATGCTTCAATGGACCTCTCGCTTCATTGGGTGATGGTGGCTCTGTGTTGGGTGCTCAGGTGCGTGTGCATAACGCGAAGGCTGGGCGGGACACCATACTCGTCGCAGACGCCATCTGGCGAGAATGAGCAAACCTCTTAAAAAACCTGAACACTGCTTGGAAGCATTTTTGCAAATTTCAATGATACACGTGCAGTCAGCAATCGGTGCCTTGTGTACACCCATCCGCACACACACATAAACAAACATTTAATTTTGTGGCAATGTGGTGGCCGATTTGGGTTTTGGTTGCCTTAGAAATCAGTCCAAAGATAAAGACACAGAAATCAACACCATGCAAAAACTTTTAATATTTAATTCATTTCCCGAAAATAATCTTTTTCTAATTATCTTCTTGATGCCTACTTTGGCGATTAAAGGCAATCATGTAAGCACAGTATCGATTATGTATTTAATATCCATATCCAATACATCTACGATACGACTGCCTTGATATTTGATGGTCTGCTTTCGATATGATTTGGGTGTTGTATTGGTATGCATGAATATCAAATGTGATTGGCACGGTATATGACCCCATTTATTCGATGCATGCCATATGTAAAATCGTATATCGTAAATCATGCCATACGCATACCACATGACCACATCTGCGACTCAGATATGATGAGGTGATAATATGGCAAATTTACAGCTTTTGCATATTGCGCGGCTTTCGGATGGGATCAATGCTAGACTTTCACATTGGGTCTTGGAAACTCCAAGACAACATGCAAAACCCCGAGATCACCCGATAACTTATTTGTCATGTTCAAATTTGAGAAAAATCTGGAAACTCGCGAAAATACGCATTTTGGGGGCTTTTTGCTCGTTTAGTTGTACTTTGAGGTGAAATATCTTATCAATGCGTGGGTCGGGAAGTAAGGTTGCAGAATAATCTTGAAATGCTTTATAGCAACTAGTTATGCCATTTGTGGGGACTGTTCGGGGCCATTATCATCTCACCATTGTAAGCATCATATATCTGAGTCACGGCTGTGGTGGGCATACGTCCTAAGACCCGTACCGTATATCCAATTTGTAGTAGATAGTACGATTCGATATGTACCTTAATACAATATGTTCAGAATATGCACGCGACAAGATTTCGATATCCAATCCGCATTTGATATCGATAACAAATACAAATATGCAATACTGCCAACAAATAATAACCTAAATCACCATAGTTACCATGATGTGCTCACTGACTAACTACCACCAGGTCAAACTCCATTCTGGAGCTCTTGGGAACTCGAAAATATTTTTGCAACAAAATAACCATTTGTTCTGTCCTGGCCGACTTACAGAACCGCACTGGAGGACAATGGATTATTCAGTACACCTAACTGCAAAACTCAGGATCCATAAAACAAGGGGACCAACCATTCAAAGTTGCAAACATGTGAGCCTCAAGCATAACATGATACATACATGCATATTAAGCATACACATTTTTCATACTCGAGAATTTGATATGTTTTTGCCGTCTTTTGAAACGGAAGTATACATATATATATACATATATTTGCCTAAGTCTTGCAAAGGAACTTTGAATCTGGTGAGCAAAGCTGTCAGTTCGTGTCTATTCATTTCAACTCTGGCGTAAAACCACAAAAATGTAACAAGTATATGTCCAGAGCTAGCCTGTACTTCTTCCGTCGGGGCTCACTTCAGTTCCACTTGATGGGTGAAGATCTTCTGCATGGAGAATTTGCGAATGAAGAATATGAACAGAATCAGTTTCAGAGCTGACAGACCCAGGAATCGAATTCAAGAAGTTATCCTTTCTTGGCTCGAAGTCTGCACTGATATTTGACTGCTCACACAGTTTTCCTAACATGCGCTCCAAGCCCGAGAAGCGATCTTCATACTTTTCTAGCTTGCTCAGACGGTTCTCCAATCCTGACATACGAGTCTCTACGGTCTTCACAAGGTCGCGCATCTCCCCACATATCTGCCGTTTCAAGTGAGCCGGTCGTCAGTACCCGATAAAACTCGAGCTCTCCCACACAACAGTGCAGCCACCTCAACACAACAGGTGCACAAGCACTTTGAAGGCAAAGAGGCCTGCCGGCAAGCTCCTGCGTGGCTGGCAGGTTTCTTCAGGTTCACACACGGGTAGTAAGCGGAAGATATTATCAGGCTCCTGCACGTGTGGTGGGTAGTTCACCGCTTCGGCCGCAATGTTTCCACTCGGACCCTGGGTCGGGCCGCCCGGTCTTCCGCGAGTCGCTTTACCCCACATTTTTCGCCCAAGCACGTTATCCCAGGCATGGTTGACGCCATGTTGGGCGGCGACGGACACGCGGGGGGCAGCCGCACCCTCCTGCAGTCAGCAGACAGCACAGGGTCAAGCGAAAGCCGCCCCGTTGCGCCTCCACAACCGAGCACGTGAACAGCCAGAAGCGTGTTGCTGCAGACAAGCTGCGTGCTTAAAAAGGAGGCCAAAAGGCGCACCTTCGGGCTCCCTCCCTCCGTCGGCTCTGCGGTGCTCTCGCCACCTTCAGTACCCTCCTCTCCCGCCCCGTCCGCTGCCCTGTCCATAAAGGATTTCGCGAACAGCAGCGTTCGCCGATGTTTCAATGCGGCTTGGCCCTCCCTCTCCGTATCAGCCACTGACACATACACATCCGAGGGCTTCAGGATCGCTTCGCGCATCTCTGCAACTGTCTCCAACTCCTGCGTCCCACCACCACCAAGTGCACCGCCGTCAGCTCAGTTTGTTCCGCAGTGCGGAGGCTTCAAGTTCTCTGGAACCCATGGTCCACGAGCAAGGAGCAGTGTTTTGGGCTAGCAGAAGGAGGAGGCTGGGCTTCCGGGCGGCGCGTACCATGCGCACTTCGGGAAAATTCCACGACGCCTCATCGAAGCTGACCTTCGACAAGCTGTACAACTCGGAGCGCTGCGTTGAGCGTACGTTGTATTTCCTTATACAGGTCTCGTTGATAACGCCATCCTGCGTGGCCGAGGCCATTCACAATGCCCCGGACAGTTTGAGTTTCGGCTTCGAGCGATGAGCCGGGAGTGCTGGGCTCTGCGGCAACCAGGCAAACCTAAAGTGCGCGGCAGCAGACGGGCGCGCGAGCTGAACCCTGCCAGCTCGAGGCCCCGGGAGAATACGTGCTAAGCAAGAGCTCTCCGAGGATGAATCAAGCGGGGGAAGTGCGGGAGCTGACTCAGCCGAAAACACGGAAAACCATTCCGTGGTTGCGTCGCAACACGGTGGTAAAAAAAGACGACGTGAAGCATACGAGAGCGCCGGCGGCTTCATTTCAGCGGCTTCCCGCGAGCCGCGGATGTGTGTAGCAGATGCGAGACGGGACGAGATACCTCAAGGAAGGAACTCCACGGAAATAACCTTTCGTGGTGGAAGCTCGAAGGGCGAGATATACTCACGTGCAGGCCGAAATCAGAACGCCGGGGGAAAATATGTAAGTGGTGTCGAAACCTCAAGCCCACAGGCGGACGTTGTGTGGCCACGCGGGTGCAGGCCGTGGGAGGAGTGGAACGACCACAAAGCAGCGGCCAGGCAGAGGGTCGCACCTCTCCGAAATAACTTCCCTCTTCCAATCTCATAATCTTTCTGGCATGTTCGCGTTTGCCGCAGTAACATTCAACCTGACCGATAGAAATTATAAACATTTCGTTTCCAACTCTCCCTTCGTCAAGAATAGTCTCGTTCTTGGACGCAGCCAAAGATCTAAGGCTCGTGACTATGTGCGTCACGAAACTAGGGTCAGAGTTGGCCAGGAAGGGACAGCACTCTATTAAGGTTTCGTACACCAAGCAAGCAACTTCCTGCACAAAGACAGCACACTGGTATGAGCCGCACAAAAACCGCTGTTCAGCAGTTTGACAACTGAGCGAAGAGGAAACCGCGCCTCGAAGTAAACGATAATGCCCTGTCCTGGAGCACCGGTTTTGACAGGCGGTCGCGTTGAGACGTTACCTGTTTCAAATTTTGCGAGAGGGTGTTGACAATCTCTTCTTCGTTGAATACTATCTTCTTCTCATAGTAACGTTCGTAGAATCGCCTTACTCGTCCAGCAACTTCTCTCGGAAGGCATCTAGCCCTGAACGAACATTCCATTCCGTCACCGTTTGTGCACAAGTACTTTGAGGTATAAATACCTTGGGTATTTAGTTTCTTTTTAAGGAGAAAGCAACATCACATGAACAAACACTTGATGATGTCACGGCTTGTGCAGCTGGCTTTTGCGAGGACATGTCGATAAAAACTGTGAAGAACGAAATGAGGTGCGGAAAGAGCAGTCTGCTATATGAGTCGCGCAAAAGGCGTCTCCCGGTGATGCGGAGGATGCCACACGCTTTTTCACAAAAAAATGCAGGGTCGATTTATCTACCTGATAAATAGATTAATTTCGTCCATCTTGCCTCGGAGCGCATCCTCTTTAGCGCCGTGGGAGCTGATAATAGAACTCAGGTTTCCCAGAATAAAAGCGAAAACAAGAGCACCAATGATTTCCGTCATGGTTGCAAACGCACGCTCTCCGTCATTCTGAGGGATGATATCTCCATATCCAACAGAAGTGTACGTCGTAATTGTCCAATATACGGAGGCTAACCAGTTTTGCCCCATCGACTTGGTTCTCCAATCTTCATTGAAAAGACCCCAGTAACTTATGAGCCAGGTATCAGCCTCCAGCGTCTCGTCATCATCGGGTTTCCCTAAGGCGTGCATAAAATGCCACAAGCATGCGTTCACATGTGTGCAAAGCGTAATGAAAAAGACGAGCTTGCTGAGTTTCATTATGTAGGCTGCTTCTTCGCCCGATAGCTCGCTCTCCATTTCCCGCACAACGTTCGCCAGTTTGAGCAGCTTGAGAAGCTTGATTAGTCGGAAGAGGCGGAGCAAGCGCAGCAGTTTTGGGAGAGTGGCAGCATCCCCCATGACGGAGTCTGGAAGCAGATGAAACGGGAACGTGGAAAAAAAGTCTACAGCAAACCAACCCTTGGAGTAATGAAGACAAATATGCCATCGCGAGAAAACAACTTCTGAATACTGATTCACGTAGGCCGTGTTGAAGTTCACAAGGATGTCACAAATAAAAAAGACGTCCGCCATCCAGTCCATAACGATTAAACACCATTTACCGTTATATGGAAGATCATCGTTAAATGACGCAGAGATGGGAACAGCACACGCACAGTACAGCACTGCTACCGCAAGTAACATATCCCAGTTCCGCCTGAAAGCGCCAGCTGGGTGCATCACACCTCTGTTCCACACAAACCCACTTCCACTGTCAAAAAACGACGGTTTGCAGGATCCCAGTGCAAAATCCGTGTTCGTATTGTGGAACCGATATTGCTTTAAAGGCAAACAAAATTCAGACTTCCGTACGGAAAATTTATCACAATAAAGAGCGACAACCGCAAGGAAGATAACGAAGAGGGGCTTCAGAGCGCCGAGTAAGCTCCGGGTGAATAGTGCGCAAAAATAACAAGGATGACTGAAAGGTGCAAATGTCAACTGCGACGTAGGTGGGCTTAAGCGCCGAATATCGTAAACGTAAGTAATGACACTCAGAGGAGGACATACATACTAGCAAATAACGAGCGCTGCATTTATTCTCCCACTGCAACAAAACCAACAACAAAGACACCTACTATATGCAGTGAGGGCATATATGCCTTGTCGGTGCTTCTGATACCGGGAAACGTCTTTAAAGTTTAAAGCAGTTGGCAGTCCTATTTTTGCTGAAGGGCATACCTTCTGTCCTCGGACTGACTGGACATAAGAGTAGCCGGCTTAGCTTCGTGAGCGTCGGCATTCAAATCGTGATGCTCTATCTCGAGGTCACTATCATCAGCGAGATTCCCAAATAATTTCTTTCGTATTGAATTATCATCTGCTGACCCTGAGATGTAGCCATGAATACTGAGGCCGGCTAAGTCGCCCTTAAGGGCTAAATCAGGTGTGTCCAGCGCGTTATCCTTAGCGTTTTCATCAATAACGCTGCCAGGAAGGCATACAGCCCGTCCTTTGAGGGCGTCAAGGGCACGCTGTGTGTCAGAGGTGTGGACTCCGAGGTGGTGATGTGAGGGGTGACCTGTCGGACGATGCGACCTGGACAGTTCACTATTTGCACTGCGCACATGAGAGTCCGCTATAGTAGCATGATTGTGGACGAAAGCACCGTGCATTTTGCTGCGTGTTGAGTTGCCTTCAGCTCAGTTATTCTTTCTCAACAGTTCACTGGTACTCATTTCGCCCTGCTTAAGTTTGCGTAAAAAATAGACGTTCTTACCCCAGTATTCTGAAGCAAAAAGTGGACAAGCTGTGTGTTCAAACAATAGGTCTGAAGCTGCAAGCCTGCTTTTCTACAGCAAGCGAACAGTGAAACCCCGTAGAGGTTGAGTTAGAAAGGCCCCAAATATCATTTTTTACCAAGGATGCAGACAAGACCTCACACAAGCTTCCAGCGAAAACTGCATTACATATCTTCTAGTCTCATGAGCATCTACTAGTTGCCAATTTACTCTCAGGGCATATCTTTATCTGCCCGCGTTTCATATTAGGGAGGGGAAGGTTTTGGTTTATTTCCATTCTGAAACGATGCAGGAGAATCATTTATCCAGGACGATGCAAAATAGAAAAGTGGGCTCGCAGCCTTCGCACTTGACTATGCACTATCACTACGGGTGCTCCACCGAATATAAGGTGCTGGACGGAGTAATTAAATCGGGCAAATGGACGGTTCGTATATTCGAAATTCGGTTATTAAGCCAGTGTTAAGGACCATCCGACGGCCCCAACATCCTATAAAATTCTTATTTTCGGGGATCCTTATTTTCCGTGGAGCCGTACTGTGACACAGCACAGTATGAGTATCACTCGACTACAAGTATCAGTATGACTTCCGACGAGGTCGGAGGTGTGCGCGACACATGGACATGCCATGCCATGCCACGCAGCGCACGCCCGATTGTCATTGTGATGATTTTAGATTTTTACACAACAATGAATGTCGTCGTTTAGATTTTAGTTTTTTACACCTTAAACAAGCCTATTTATACCGAATCAATTGGAACAATTGTTTGATGGGAAGGGTTACCTGTATACGCGCTGGAACTCGAACGTGGTTTCCGTCTCAGTCCCGAAAAAATTCTGAACCAGCGTCGGACGGTCATATCGTCTCGCATCGTCTTTCGTGTCATCGTGAATTTAATTTCCAGGATCTATCTATCTCTATGACGTACGGGTTTTTTGCAGCCTTGGTACCATTCACGCGTGACACCGAGGCCCTCAGATGTGCCCTCGAATTTAAGCTCTCACCTTGCCCCCTTCCCCAACAACCACCCCAAATACTTTATTTCAGCAACCCTCTAGCATCTTGGGATGCTTTACACGCCGCTTGAATCGAAGTGATTCGGCCTATGCGGCCAGATTAGTCACCTCAACCAATCAGCCCCAGCCCCCCCTACGGGGCCACTTTCGACAACCTTATATAACACCATTTTGCACTAAAATCAGGGCGGCACAGGGCAAGCCCTTGCTCCCAAATTCACTCCACACCTCCCACCTTATGTACTTTGCAAGCGGGCACCTGCCCCTTGCCATCTACGTCGCGCTAGAGCCCGCCACAGGCAGTGAACTCGGTGGTACCGACCTGCCCACACCCGTGTGGGGGCTGTCCGTCATAGAGATATCGTTCCCCAGCCCCTCCCCCAAATATGGCGGATCCACGGGGTTCCAAGCCCCCCAGGGGTCGAGTGAACCTTTGGGACATGTTTTACATCATTTGTGATGCACATGCCGCTAGGATTCCCACTTTCAACCCGGAGCTGATATCTCTATGACGTTCGGGTTTTTGGCAGCCTTGGTACCATTCACGCGTGACACCGAGGCCCTCAGATGTGCCCTCGAATTTAAGCTCTCACCTTGCCCCCACCCCAACAACCACCCCAAATACTTTATTTCGGCAACCCTCTAGCATCTTGGGATGCTTTACACGCCGCTTGAATCGAAGTGATTCGGCCTATGCGGCCAGATTAGTCACCTCAACCAATCAGCCCCAGCCCCCCCCTGCAGGGCCACTTTCGACAACCTTATATAACACCATTTTGCACTAAAACTAGGGCGGCACAGGGCAAGCCCTTGCTCCCAAATTCACTCCACACCCACCTTATGTCCTTCGCAAGTGGGCACCTGCCCCTTGCCATCTACGTCGCGCTAGAGCCCGCCACAAGCAATGGTGCCCATTGCCATCTACGTCGCGCTAGAGCCCGCCACAAGCAGTGAACTCGGTGGTACCGACCTGCCCACACCCGTGTGGGGGCTAACCGTCATAGAGCTATATCATCTATTTACAGTAATCGCCCAAACAGGGATTTTGGGCCAGCCAGCCGTACTCATCGAGTTGGGTACCCCCGCCAGCGTCAGCGTCATAAGAGAACTCGAAGAATAGTAAGCCATTTTCTTTCAATTAGCCAGCTATTTTCTTAAATTTTCATTGATAAACGCTTAAAACGGCCATAATTTCAGGAAAAATCGCCTGCGGCGCCAGCACAAAGGTTGCTTATTTCGGAATTTTCTTAGCCGAGTGCCAGCCAGCCGTACTCATCGAGTTGGGTACCCCCCCCCAAACGCTGGCTGCTTTCTTAACGTCGGGTTTTCTTAAAAGTGAGTGATTACTGTATCTTCCATCGATATCGCGGATACGCTTGCCGTTGGCGCTGACTCGCTCAAGGATAAATAGCTGCGCACCAACATTTACTGCTCATAATTTTCTCAACGGTCCTTCGCTTCGCCTCATGGGCGGAACGATGTCGTGGCTGCTGTGTTATGCGCAGGGATTTCGGAAGTGTTTGACTGCTTTTATTTTTCAGTTTGTTTATGCATATGTGCCGACTCACGATACTCGTTTTGTGCAGCTTGTGTCGCAGGTTTTCCGATGGCGAGGAGGGGCGCGCTTTCTTGAGGTGTGGAAGTCTAGGGCAACCTAGCTTGGGATCACACCCAACCACATCGGACCCACCTTGTTCTCACGTCGTTTTATTCGACTCACTTTGAATATGCATACAAAGTTTGAGCAGCATCGGTTTGGGATAAGCTATAGACTGATTTTTGTGTTTGGGTGTATGGCGTCTTCTTCGCGACCTCTTGGGGTGTGGAAGTCAAGGTTGGGCACGTGCCAACCTTGCTTGGCGGGTTCGAACCCAACCACCGATCAAAGGCATCTCATTTGCATATATTCATGTATTTGTCTTCAATATTCATGCAAAGTTTTAGGATCATTGAGTTAGGATAAGCCTTAGGCAGATTTATCTTTGTGGGTTATGGCGCATTGTTTCCTCGTTCTTGAGGTGTGGAAGTCAAAGTTGGCGTTTACCAACTTCGCTTGGAATCAAACCCAACCACGTCGGTATCGTACTGTTATCTTTTATGTAACTTCAATAGTTATCCATATTTGCGTTTAATGACGTTTGAGGTCATGTCATAGGCTGATTTTGCTTATGGGTTCTTTGGCACAATACTGCCAACGCACAAAACGAGTATCGTGAGTCGACACATATGCATAAACAAACTGAAAACTAAAAGCAGCCAAACACTTCCGAAATCCCTGCGCATAACACAGCAGCCACGACATCGTTCCGCCCATCATGAGGCGAAGCGAAGGACCGTTGAGAAAATTATGAGCAGTAAATGTTGGTGCGCAACTATTTATCCTTGAGCGAGTCAACGCCAACGGCAATCGTATCCGCGATATCGATGGAAGATAAATAAATGATATGTTTTAATCATCCTGGAAATTAAATTCACGATGACACGCGAGACGATGCGAGACGATATGACCGGTCACGCTGGTTCAGAATTTTTTCGGGACTGAGACGGAAACCACGTTCGAGTTCCAGCGCGTATAACCCTTCCCTTGTTCAATTCCAAACCTCGCGACTAATTTTCTCCCATACTCGAAGGATTTAAGGCCTGTGCTACACCGAAACTTGGGAAAGCAAATGTGTTGATCGCAGCGATTTCATTGGCTCCTGTCGCGACTGACATCCGGCGATGTCATGCGAGGTCATTATTTGTGAAATGCCAAAAAGCAAATAATCGTCCAACACCTGGGACCTCGAAATCGAGGTCCCAAATGTTGGACAACATTTGCACCAAATGTCACCCAAATGTCGCCTGCTGAAATCTGTATAGGCAGCCCTGACCGGGAGTCCCGGTTCAGGCCCCTATGACAGACTCCTAGGCCAACCGACTGGACTGTTGACTGATCTATAGGTTCGTGCTGTGCGACACACGCTGTGTCACAGGTAGGCTAGACTCCGAAACCGTCCGAGACCGTTCCGGGTATATCTAGCTTAGGGTTTATTTATCTTAGGAGTTTATCCACACAGTTCGGGAGTTTCTGATATCTAGTGAACTAGGATATTCCAGTATGTCGTGGCCCCATCCACGCTTTTATTCCACTTGCCGATTTGGTCATGATTGGCTAAACGGCCGCTCGGAGAGGTGGTGCGCACGGGCGCGTTTGGGTGCGACTAGGACTTATGGTATGAGTTGTTTGCGGTAAGCGACTGGGAGTGGCGGCCATGGGAACCGCGCCTCGTTACGGACTAGTCTTAGCAATGTTCAGATTCAGTTTTGCACCAACACTGGCCCTGTTGGTTACTGTTTTCTGGGTTGGTGTTCGCGACACCTTGGACTTCGACGACATCTTCGAGTGCCCCTCGCCGCTCCGCTCTCTTCGCTCCTCTCCGCTGCTGGGCATTACCATTTTTCCGCTACCACGCCCAACCGCGCGACTGCATACCACCTCCCCTCTGGCTTTTCAGAGTATGGGAATGCTGATCCGAGCAAAGAAGTCCCTAGACAGGGACAGTGACATCGACGCCTCACTGAGGCTATTAGACGACGGGGTTCGGAACAGTCCGACGGTGCGTACGCCAACTGTTCCGACCCCCGTTCCGACTTCCAACGAGGATGCAGACGCGGCGACCAGGAAGTACTTGCAGGAGCAGAGCAGGCTGGTCGACGACATTTACAAGGCGCGTCTTCACCGCCAATGGGCCAAGGGTATCCGCGAGGATGTCCTTGGTGACAAGAAGCACCACTTCAGGGGTACGGACGACGCTGGCCTCCTCTCCGAGCTGGTGGTGCAGCTGCGCACGGAGTTTCATTCGGCTGGGCTGGAGCTGGCATCCTTTGACCTCGACGACCCTTTGGCTCGTGTGGTGACCAAGGTCAACGGCTTGCTCTACGACGTTCTGGCTCTGGTTATCGAGAAGCACAGCAACGCCTACGTCTGGTTGACTGGCACCGACGCCTCGTCTGACCGTGATGGACGGCGAGCTCTGGTGGACATCATCAAGGGCTGTGTGCCGGTGGCGCTACGTGAGTCGCACCAGGAGGAACACGCCGCGTTGCGTTATCCCGCAGACACTGACCCGCAGCCCATCTTGGCTCGGGAACAGCGTCTAGTGCGAGATAACAAAGCTACGGACTGGACGCCCACCGAGGAGACCAGGAAGCTCTCCCTGTGCAACCGGCTAGACCCGGTGTTTTACACCGCGGTCGAGGTGCGGTATCCTCTCGCGGCCGACCTCGCGCATGTCTCATTGGCATCTCTCCGCTCCCTTGTGGTAGAGATCTATCAGGCTTGGGCGCAGACGGAGACGGGGAAGGCGGTTTCGGGCAAGAGCGGCATCTCTGCGCAGCTCTCCAGCACGGAGTACGGCGCTCTCCTCGACACGATCAACGAGCTTCAAGCCTTGCTGCGGCAGCAGCGCGGGACGGACGCGCCGCCGGCGCAGCAGCAGCGGCAGCAGCCGCAGCGGCAGCAGCGCGGTGCGCAGCGGGGATTCCGTGTCGGTACGCGCCCATTGCCTGCGGTCGGTTTCGACCGTGACGACCAGAAGGCGAAGGTGCAAGAGGGCGGGAAAAGGTGAGCAATACAGTAAACACTCATATTTAATGAAACAGAGATCTGGCTCCAGCCAGCCAAATCACTAAAATCGTGACCCCCCGCCAGCGCCACGCTAATGAATTGTTCATTAGAAGGAACGCGATTCATGAGCCAGCCAGCACCATTCGTTATTTTCCTCACGTCAGCCTTACAAACTGAAATTTTCGAGAAAACTTTGTGCTGATTTTTCGAAGTGATAAAATGGACCCAGCGAGTAGGCAACAGCTTAGAGAGCTGCACACAGACATGAAGGACGGCATAATTTCACAGTCTGACTATGTATGGCACTTAGTGCCAGCTAAGTAAGGCGTATAATCATATGCATAGCTTATATTATGGTGTACACACCATAACACCAATAATTGCCTAATGCCATGTGCAATAATTAGCCTAAAGCCATGTGCACCGCGTCAAGTTATGCCAGCGTCAATTCCTTATGTTAAGATTGCCGAAAGCATGCCAGCCAGCGAGCGCCTTCCTTATTTTGGACCTCTTCCTTATTTTTTTGGGTCCAGCCAGCCAAATCACTAAAATCGTGACCCCCCCCCACCCCCCCAAAACGCTGGCTGATTCCTTAACGGCTAATTCCTTAATACTGAGTGTTTACTGTACCACTTTTACCGCGATTGTCCCTTGGGTGGGCGTCAGCATCCCCCACACTCGGCTGCAGCATTCTGCACTCCCATCGACGAGGAGGACGCGGAGGGGGTGCGGGCTTTAGCCATGTGCGCCCTGTTCCAGCAGGCGGCAGACGATGGGGCGGAGGCCTTTGCCAGTGCGGCCTTCACGTACGGGTCGCCTGCGGTGCTCTGTGCGGGTGCGGTGGGCGGGATCGACGTGTCCGCCCACGGCTTCACGGTAGAGCCGCAGCAGTCTGCTGACGAGCCCGCAGGTGACGACATTCATCAGCGGCTGGACGATCTCGCCGCGGAGGTCCATGCCGCGGCAAACTGCAAGGTGCACTACACCCACGCATCCTTCCCACCACGGGCGGTTCTCGAGCCGCATGCATCGGCTCTGGTGTGCGGCCCCGCGGCAGCGGGGAACATGCCGGAGGAGCAGGTTCCGGCAGGTGGTGCGGCGGCATCGGCATCCGCCGTGCCGGCCCCTGCTATACCTGTCTCGCAGGTGGCGGATGATTGTGGAGCCCGTGCCACTTTAATCGGCGCGGGTGACTGCAACGACGGAAGAGTTCCCTGGATTCGTTCAGACTGTCAACCACGCCGCCATCGCGCCGGTTGACCTCACCGGCTACGGCACCGACGACTACGAGGACTTTGCCGACGGCAGCTTCCGGCTGAGAACGCGGGGCTCGCCTCCGTCGGCCAATCATGTGTCTGGACCACACGTGGACAACCAGAGGGCCTACGGTTGTGGGAAGCCGCCCTGGGGCTTTCCTGCCACGGTTGGGCCGTGGGGAATTCCTTTCCTCCTTTCCCTCGTTCTTTGAATCTCGATCATGGGGGTGGCAGCCGTGCCCGACGCCCAGTCGGCTGCGGGATTGCCTTCGCCTGGTGGTGATCTCGATTGGGAGACTCCGTCAATTTTCTCCACGAATGCATTTGTTGTATCGGTGATCCCGGCTCAGGGTTTCTTTGTGGCTGACGATGTGCCACCGCTTGAGCCGCCTGAGCCCCCTGACCTCTTTCAGGACCTTGCTCAGGCAGATTTGAGTTTCGACATGGCCTTCTTTTACGGTGTGGCTCTACATGAGAGAGGTCCTTTCGGGAACCCTCCCTTCGGGTCGGACTTAATTGAGACCACCGCTGGTTACTTTGGTGCTGTCGATTGACTTCTTGTTCACTCTGGATGCACACCAACATGGTGGTGTGCGGAACTCCGGTGACTTCAACGATTTCTTCAATCTGGTTTATGTTTTACTTTGACTCCTTTGTATTCTTCAATCTGACTTGCTAGCACGGTTCTTTTCACGGTTGTTTAGCGGGTGCGCAATGGCCGTATGTTTCTGCTCACGTGCTACCTAGAGGGTTCCAATTTGCGTATCAGAATAGCACAGTTGGATTAGCAGTTAGGACTTGTCACCCTAGCTCCTGCCCTGACAGCTTATCTTACAATATCTGACTCTCCTAGACAGTCACCACCCGCAGTGCTGGGGTGGTGTGCTGAAATCTGTATAGGCAGCCCTGACCGGGAGTCCCGGTTCAGGCCCCTATGACAGACTCCTAGGCCAACACTGAACTGCTGACTGATCTATAGGTTCGTGCTGTGACACACGCTGTGGCACAGATAGGCTAGACTCCGAAACCGTCCGAGACCGTTCCGGGTATATCTAGCTTAGGGTTTATTTATCTTAGGAGTTTATCCACACAGTTCGGGAGTTTCTGATATCTAGTGAACTAGGATATTCCAGTATCGCCTGGGACAAATCCCGGATCATCAGATCAAAAAATCGGGAACGGTTAAGAGAGACCACCGGCTAGCTGGGGTGCGAAGATCGTGTATCGCTGGACTGGAATATGCTGCATTTTCCAATCACAGACACTGTTCAAGATGGGGTCGTCTAGTTTTCAAACGTTTATATTTTTCAAACGACGCGGACGCGATCTGTCGACACACGAGCACGTTTTTATGATGTTGTCCACGTCGGACCGACGCGCGTTTGCCCGAAATATTCTTTTTTAAGTCGTTTCACACGTTCGATGAGGCGAATGTCGATTTTAATCTGATCGCGCGGACTGTGATTTCTAGATTTAATAACTCGTCTGAAAATGATCGCCGGGTCATACGGAGACTGTATGACCCGGCGAAACGAATCTTATTTGCTTCTCGGCAGTGTACCAAAATCCGGTGTAGCACAAGCCTAAATGAATACAACCGTCTCGGAACCTACCATGTGAATTTCTTCGCCGACTAAAATAAATTTATTTACCCCCCGACTAATTGATTCGGTAATACAAATAGGCTTGTAACAAAACCGAAAAGTGAAAGTCAAGTGTCAACTTACGTGAGATGAGACCATATAAAGGATAAGCATAACATTACCAGCGCAGGTGTCACATCATTGATCCGGCAAGCTTGAACCTACTCTGAAACCCTAGTCCGAGAAAATGAGAGTGGGTGGCGCCCCCGGCGCCACGGGAATTTTGTTGGTTTGCCCGGGAAATTGTACGATGCCCGGGAAACCGTCCCGTGGGCCGAAGG
>LGRX02035487.1:82706-100095 GCA_001247695.2 Cymbomonas tetramitiformis
GGGAGAAGCTTGGCGCTTTCAGCACACAGATAAGCAGAGTAGAGGAAAATATCAAGGTGTTTCCGCTGTGGTGAGCCGTCTTCAGAAACGGTCTAGCAAGTTGTATTTTATGGCAGAAGGTTGGTAACATATTGCAACTCTCGTCGTCCCGTATCAAATGTGTAAATTTGTAATATATGTATATAGAGTACTTGGATTCCTGGATATCAAAACTTTTTGGCATGATAAAAGCTACTAGGTAGACGATATTGTGTTTCAGAGAAGGTAGGATGGTTCGATTTTAATAATCACAAATCACTAGTTTAAAAGTGAATATTGTGTGAAATGCACGTTTTTACTAAGCGGCTTGAAAATAATTATACCCAAAATCGTGGAGCGGCCGCTCGCGCGGGGCCTTTTTTTGGCGGCCTTCGGCCGCATCCGGGAAAACCGCGCCTGCGGCGCGACGGCTTTCAGCCGTTTCTCGGGCTAGGTCTGAAACTCTCACAAGTCAGCGCCTCCAGGACGCGGCGATTTTCTCCCGATTTTATCGATTTTTTTATTTCCTGTGGTGATCCGGAGGCTCCGATAGAAGAGGGATATAGCCAACGACCGGTATATCCTGTCGGGTCATAATGCAGTGCGTGTTTCACGGGAAGGCCGAAATAAATATATGCAAAGGTGAATACAGTAATCACTCACCGTTAATAAAACCCGACGATAAGAAAGTAGCCAGCATCAGTGGGGGTACCCAAGTTGGTGAATATCGCTGGCTGGTTTTTGAAGGTTATGGCACGGAACAAAATAAGAAATATTGGTGCTGGCTGGCCGGCCTAAGATATGATTCTCCAATTTCTTATAGCTAAGAAAAAATTGCTGGCATTTGCAAATATTACATATGATATTATAGATGTGTGACATCAATATATCACTTCTCTCAATATTTCATGTACATCGATATACAACCACAATTCAAATAATAAGGGACAACTAGTACAACACATCAGATACATATGTGTGGACAGCTGGTGTTCATACGCTCATTATACTGTGAAAATTTTAAGAAAATGTCTGCGCTAGGTGCGTGTCCATGTGGATGGCTAAGAAATGCGCTGGCTGAGTGAAGAGATCGCGGTCCACTATTCATAGCGTTTTCATAGGACGCTGGCGCTGGCGGGGGGGGGGTACCCAAGTTGGTGAATATCGCCGGCTGGCCCCATATCTCCTGCTTTCTTAAAGGTGCGGTGATTACTGTATATATATAGGCCAGTCCGGCAAGAAACAACGAGTGGGAGGCAGAGGTCACTCAACAATATATTTCATCACATCACAGAGACAGCCTAAGATGAGCGATAATAAAATAACTTAGGGGTTTTATTATCGGAGCGCGAACGAAGCAACAATGACGTGGCACCTCGGGTCGAGGCGGCTCGAGGGGTGACAAGAGATGGAACCGTTGCCCCCCTTATTGGGGGCCAAAGTCGGTGCCTCCATGACACGACCGCCACCTCACCACGAAGAGGTGCGGAGGAGGTGCCACAAGAATGTTGTAATAAGGCAGGGACACAAACCTAAAACCGTGGCCAACAAATGTGACAGGCCCAAAGGGACCTTTTTCAGTCCAACTAGAGGCGGCGGATCCCCGCATGGGCGTTGGCCTAGAACACACTAAACGGCTAAGGGTGCTAGGCCCCACTACTCGAAAGGAAGCACCAACAAATTTCAAGGTACACCACAAGGTGGCACAATGACGATCGTGTAGGTGGCGATATCCTCAATCGCAACAGAAGTGGCCGCACGCCAGAAGGCAAGCTTCAACCGATGCCCTTGCGATGCCACGCGGCGGCCTAACAAGGCGGCTTGGCACCACCAAAGCGAGCGCGCCAATGAGGGTGGCGACAGTGGGCGCGAGGTGAAAAATGCGGTGTGGACACCCCACGATGCACCAAGGGACGGTATCGATAGTTCGATATCCCGATATATCGATATATCCAAAATATCGTTACTCATCGATAGTTTTTTAGCGTTATCGAAAAATATCATATCAATCGATATCATATCGGGTACTTACTCACATCGATCGATAGGAGTTTGGGTACTTACTCATATCAATCGATAGTTTTTTGAGTTTTTTTGTATCGATTTATCGATATCAGATTTTTCGCGTGCTATCGATATCGTGCGCCGTCGCTGAACCCCGATATCGCGAAATCAGGCAGATATCGAAAATATCGATAATTTGACCAGGGCAAGGGACGACGCTCATGCGTCATTGATCCCATAATACTAATAATAATATAACATTTACGCTGAGAATAATGACAATGTCATAAGTCCGCTGTAATCCTGCAAGCAGGCAACTGAAGAACAGAGGGAGCTGGAGTCATCCTCATAGCGCGCCTCGAAAGGCTTATCTAGGTCAAGTCAACCTAGGAAAACGCGGCAAGGCAAAACTACGCTGAGCGCTAAAAGGTCGTGCCGGCGGAGAAGCAGCAGAGGAGGTGGAGGTGGAGCGAGGCTGCATCTGTGATGGCAAAAAGGGGCGGAAGCGAGGTGGAGGAGGAGTGGTGGTGGAGGGTCAGGTAGGCGGAGGTGGAGGGAACGGAGTGTGGAGGTGGAGGGGGCGAGCAAAGGTAGGAGGGGGGACCCTCCTAAAGAAAAAAAGGGGGGAGGAGGTGCAAATCAATTATTCATCTGAGTGAGAGGAGAAGGGGGAGGGGTGAAGAATCATTCAGGAGGTTAAAGGATAGACATGTTAGCTTTTTCAACAGCTTCTTCTTCTGTGATACCAGTAATACGGCTAAGTGTGATTCTGAGAGGGTCATGGTTCTCGATTCTAGCATTACCATTAAGGAAGGCGTCTCGTCTAACACGAGTGTGGTATCTGCACAGCCTGGAACGTTTCTTTGGGAGAGGCTTCAGTCTTCTCTGGTGGACCCCTATGGTGCTAAGAACCTGTCCAAAATGCTTCGGAAGATGACCCATTAAAGTGAGTTCTTTGGGCCAAGTGACAGTTCCAACAAATGGCTTGTTGTTCCTGTTCGTGTAAGACGTGTCATAGTGTCCTCCATAGTATTCTGCCGGGTGGGCACTCTGCTGGGCCTCATGCGGGAGGGGCCACGGGCAAAGGCTGTCAGGAATGACAAGTTTCCTTTCGCTCAGGACTTCCTGCCAAATCCCAGAGTCAGTTGGTGTGCGTTTCTGTTTCGGCAGATGTCAGCAAAAATAAGGACTATTGTATACGCTGCACGACATGTTATAGGCAGGCAGGGCAAAGGAACACTGTGCTAAAAAACATACAAATGTTCTTTGTCTTTTTGTTGTACTGCTTACGCAGGGAAGACATGGCGGACAGGCGTCCCCAAATCCGCGTCACGTTCACACCCTCGAACTCCGGGGCACTCTGGATGGCGTCGATAACCACAGGCAACTTCTTCTTGTCCTGACGGGGGTCGTCGAAAGTGTACATAGACCCCTTGCTGTCAACATTCAGGTGTTGCCTAACAACAGCGCGGATGATGCCGTTCTGCAAGAGCGTGAAGGGCTGGTACGGCTTTTTCGGTCTGGTCCTCTTGGGGGCCGTGAGGGCCGTGCGGGACTGTACACCTCCTCGTCGCGGGACAATGGCCTCGTCCGTAGGTTCGGGAGAGGGTTGCGGTGCCGGAGCCAGATACACCTGCAAATTGGCATCACTAGTGAGTATCTCGGCCATAACCATGTCGGAGGCCATGATATGGGTCGCCTGGTCCATAAAAAGCCTATCCATCGAGTCACCGCCAAAATGTCTACGAACAAGAGAGGCCAACATCTCAGCAGTGATGTTTGCAGGAATCGCAAGGCTGGTGTCTGCCTCAGTTGCATTCCCAAAGGAACATACGGGTGTAACAGTCAAAGTTTTAAAGCGGGGTGCCGCCATGATGATTCTCAAAGTGATGCCCTGCCTGATGCTGTCGAGTTCAAATACGGGAGGATGAGGATATCTGACCTGGACTGCCGTATCTTCCGTACTCCAGCTAGCATGCCCGATACTCCTGCTGTGACCAATAACATTACTAGAAGAGATTTTCCACCAAATATATATATATATATATATCTGAAGCGTATCCACGATATTTCCAACTACAGCAAGAGTGCAGGCAGGTCCAACAATGCAAGAGATGCTTGCTTGCTCGCTTCAACTCGTAACTCCTTGGAATGCTGGTTGATTGTTGGATGTCGGTTGGTGGCTGGGGGCCGCGTAGCGTTGAACGTGTCACGATACCGCAATTAGAAATCGAGATCGTGATCCAGACATGCAATCCAACGGTTTGACAATACATGTAAATAAAACGGTCACCTGTAACGGTCGGCACAGATGGCATCTTGTTGACTTGCGGTCCACATCCAAGTATAAGCTATTCTTGAGCAGCGCAGAAGCGACAGGGTCGACCATTCTTGAGTAGTAGTCAAGTAGTGTCCTGCTCCTCGATAAAAAACAAGCAGGCGCTTGTCGTAACGATGCCTGTTGCAACTAGAATGACGCTTGATTTACTGACGCTAGTATGCCTACTGGTCAGCATGCTGCCCGCAGCGATAGGCATGCGCGGCATAGGAAGAATGGTGGCAATGATGACGGGAGCTCCGCAGCCCGTGCAGCCCATGTCGCAACAGACGCAGGTGGATAACAGCGCCTCTCCAATTTCCTTTGAGGTTTCTGACACTGATGAGGAGTTTGAAGTCGTTAGCGGTGTTATTTTGGACGGTTCCGACCGCCTGACGTCTCTGCTGCAGCGTCTTACTTAGTCTCATAGATGGGGGCGAGGATAGCCTGAAGCAGCCTAAGTGGATGCGGTTTCCGGGAACTGCAACGCAAAGCATCTCCGATTTTTCAACTGTCACTGAATCCTGGGCTAAGCGAGGCAATTATCCTTTGTCAGCGAGTTCCAGTCGGTCTGTTGCTTTTGAAGCCAGCCGTGTGCTTCAATTTAAATCTGAGAGTAATATCCCACGGCCATCCATAGACAATTTCCTGAAGGGCACGTATGATCTCATGCTGGAAATTGATGGAGCCAACTTGTATCCACCCTCTTTGTACGCTTGTAAGGAAGTCGTCTGGGTGTCCCGCCATTGGCTGACTTTACGGTTCCAGTTGTTGCTGGCATATCTGACTGGATATATTTTGGCGTGGAATACGTGATGCAGGAGCTTTTCCTGGATCCGATGTTCGTCAGCAACCTCTACCAGGACCGACTCCGACCGGAGTACGACGCATGGGGCGGACGCCACATTTCTCAGGTCCACGACCCCGCCCAAGTGGCAAGTGATCTTTTCCATCCTGATAATGGGTTGTATGAACTTGGACTAGATTGGGCACAGCCTTTTGAATGGAAGACCTACAGTTGTTTAGGCCTTATCTTTTTACGTTCCTGGAACCTGCATGGCTGCATGCGATCGAAGTCGCGTTTTTTAAATGCCTCGCTATTATCCCGGGGCCGAGTGAGCCCCCTAGTACTTCGCCAAATGAAGAAGGTCATTGTTTTCAGACTTACGTGGATCGCATCGTCGACGATTTCACACGTCTCTGTACTGGCTTCAAGTGACCGACGCAAACGGTCGGTCTTTTAACCATATCCCCTTCCTGGTTGCATGGTCTGTCTGCAGATACTCCGGCTGGCGCGAAGATAAAAACGTGGGAAGGACACGCGGGAGTTTTCGGGTGTGACCGATGCTGTTTTCAAGGAATTTGGTATCACGGCGCAGTACGTTGGCTGGGATACTTGGAGCGGTCGGCTCAATACATCCTGCATGGTAACGACGAGATGTGGCACGCCAGGGATGCTCCAAGGTACAACGCCAAAGTTCTCAAACGTCTCAGTGAAAGTGACGCCCCACACCGACCTTTTACACTCCTTTCGCGACTTTCTGAGCTGGATACTTTTGATCTCGTGCACAGCGTCTTAATTCCTGTGTGTCACAAATTCACCGAGGGCGTCGTCAAGAGTTTTTTATCAGGATACACGCGGACATGTCGAAAAAAACAAAATCGATCGTCACTAATAGGGTAGCAGTTCTACGTGGCTCTGCCATTTTTGGCAAATATTCTTCCCGCGAAATTGCAAACCCGGTTTTGCACCTGTTATCTCACTCATTCGAGCAACTTAAGTCTTTAATATGCGGGTATGGAATTTACCTATACCGAGGCCTTTTAAAGCCATACCAATGGCATTTGTTGCTCTTGCTGCATAATATAGCAGTATGTGTATATTTTCTGTGCCGTCGGTTCAAGCGGTGTGAGTTGCTTCGTCGTAAAGTGCAGAGTTGGTTGGATGACTTTGCGAAACTATCTGAAAAATATTTTTCAGTCTCGTTTTTTACCCACAACTTGCACCAAGTTATAGCACACCTGCTGGATCAAGAAGACTTTTTGGGCTGACTTCTTACATTATGGAAAGCTGGGTCGAGCGTTGTATGCAGTTTGCAAAGCGCGTGACCCGGTATCACGCCACAAAGGACCCCCACAAAGTGATCGCCAACTACATTCTCATGCAGAGTGCGATCCTTCGCCAGTCACATTCCTACGGGAATTCCACAGTTTCTGGAAAAGCTTATGCCCCGCGCATGTTTCTCAAAGAAACCGTTGAGAGTGTATCTCTACGTTGCGGCCAGCTTCCGGTTGTTTGTATGGCTGACGGTGTGCGTTATTATCGAAAGTTTTTCTCATCCGGTGATGTCTACGATAGTCGTCAACGTCCGTTGGTGTATTTTGACGGTCCCGTGTACGGGACGTTGCTTGCTTTTGTAGTTATCGAGAACAGGGCACTTGCTCTCATCGATGAAGTACAACACACTTGTGATGCAGGCGGGCTCATTTCAGTACAGTTCCGAGTGGAGTTTGAGGTGAGTGGTCGAATGCTGGTTGCAGTTG
The DNA here is from genome assembly GCA_001247695.2 of Cymbomonas tetramitiformis. NCBI lineage: Eukaryota > Viridiplantae > Chlorophyta > Pyramimonadophyceae > Pyramimonadales > Pyramimonadaceae > Cymbomonas > Cymbomonas tetramitiformis. The sequence goes on from LGRX02035487.1 coordinate 89,590, forward strand.
ACAGGATAATATCTGTCGTGGACTACATATGGCCTGATGACCCTAATGATATATATCCATCACCAGTGCTTGGTTATCCATAGCTTACTTCACCCGTACGTAAAATAGGTGTGATTTCTCTGCGTGTGAAACAAATTTGAGCGGCATTCTGTGCGCGCTATGCGGTGTAGCCCACAGTAGTATTGTAATATACTTTTAACACACCTTTAACACATAATGCGTTTGTATTGTATGCTGTGCGTTTTAACTGGCTCATAGAAGTAGTATTAGTTGAACTTTCAGCATGAAATGCCAATTCTTTCATATGTGTTTGCAATATTGAACATGCTTTTCACATACCCAGCTAGTATCTGTGCTGCTTAAATGCTGTGAATTCCTCTCGGTACATCAATAGTCACTGAAAATGTTTGCTACAAATTTCAGCATACAGTGACATTGGTTTCCCTTCCTTTCCATATCATTCTCACACCTTTGTAATATTTATGTTTTTGATATGCCCTTCATATATTCTTCACGAATTTTTAATGCATTCTTCACACAATATTACTATGTTCACATATCATATACGTATTCGGTATGCAACATGCATATCTGTAAAACTATTCGGTGCAAATCCGAAAGGCATGTACAACCTCCGGGCATGTCAAATAGTCGCATAGGGTTTTTTCAGGAATCGCCCTGAAAATTCGACTTTACGCGAAATGCGATTACTCCCTCGTTACTTGGCCAAATCGGTTCAAATTTGGCGCAGATTGGACCCCAAAGAACCCTCTAGAACGCCCTAATCTCGGTTTAGCTAATTAATGTGTAACACCCTAATTATGTGTTACATAGTGACCTATGGGTGTTTTCCGCGTTTTAGGTGGGTCAGAGCCTAAATCTGCCATTCGCAGAAGGGGGCATGGTATCGCCTAAGGGGTTCAGATTCCGTCGACCCAGTTGCTATCGAGTCTTGGTAGCGATTGGTCCGATATGCACCGGCGTAGTTACATCCATTTGCCACTGCATCCTTAAAATCCAGTGAAATCGGCCGATCGTTGCATGACGGTCGCACGCGATGACTGAAACACTCGATATAAATGTGTTTAGGGGCGAAGTGAAGAGGGGAGAAGTGGGTTCGGATCGGATGGTCATGGTGAAAAACGCCGGACGCCTCATCCTCGAAGGTACAAGCAAGGAATGCATAGAACCCTACATGTGTCATTTTAAACGGCACTGTCTCTCTTAAGAGGCATGTAATTAGCACATAAATCGGTAGTGCCCTAGAAATATATATCTAGCATGCAAACCGTCGTGTATGCCCTCGTGCTGCATTACATTGGTAGTGCCTAGGCGAGTGACCACTTCGTAGTAAGGTAGTGTCATGGAGAGTACAATATTAGGTACCCTATAGTAGTATCTGCGAGGAAGACAGATCCGCTGTCCGGCTAAGCTCGCTGAGCATCAAACTGATAATCACATAACTAGTGTCTGGCCGAGGCTTTATGCTTTCGGAAACCCAGACAATGAAACAATGACTGTACTACTGTACTGTACTACTATACAGTACAGTGCTAGGATGTCACGGACACGATACGGAAGCAGGGTCAGGCTAGGGGCTAGTCAGAGCCCATAATAACTAAGCCTAAACCCGAAGTCCAACACACCACCCGTGGGTGTGACTACCTAGCAAAGCAGGTACAGGATATACAGCCACGAGATAATAAACAAACACCTAACATTCACTTCGGTGGAAACCGATCACTTCTAGCTGGGTGCCGGGGTCTTGACCCGGCCATCCCACTACTGGGCTAAAGCTAATCAAGCTGCCAGGACAATCGAAGTAAACTCAGCCACTTTGAGGCTGGTCAGCAGGGCTGAGTTCAGCGGTCGGGATGCAAGCACGGAAGAATCCCGAAGTGAATTGCAAGCTGTCTGTTTTAAATTGAGCACCACCAGACCCAAGCGGGCAAGGTGGATTGACAGCAGAAAGTAAAGCAACCGAAGAACTGAAACAAGTAGAATCCCACGGCGGCTTGAGCATTGAAGAAAGAGACAAAAGAACTCCATCATCTGGCGGCCAATCACGGATTCCTGCAGCACCAAGTGGTGGAATCGAAGCAAAGAGATCTCCAGTAGACCGACGGGCGGTGGCTCCGGGCTCAACCAGGCCCCTGTCACCACCGCCCACGGCAACCAGAGATGCCGCAGCGCCGGCCAGTAGAGAGCAACAAAGCACCGAAGACATTAATGCACACCGGAGAAAGCTCGGCGGAGTCCGGGGACGGTACAGTCAGACTGCCACCGGCCGCTGGCAATGCTCCCCCGTCAGAGTCATGCCCAAGAGTGCCGAAAGAGTCAAAAGCCACTCGCTGCCCGCCGCCAGAGTCGTTGTCGGAGCCTTGGTCATTGTCAGAGCCTTCAGAGCCAATGTCAGAAGTCTCAATCCTCATGCCAGCAAACAGCGGAGCCGGTGCAGAGTCGCTGAGCTGGAGTGACGGGACAGAGCCAGGCAAGCCGAGAGAGCCAGGGACGACTACTGGCGGGCCATGAGCCGCAGGCACACCACCAGCCACGAGTGCAGAGGGATGCCGAACCGCAGGCGGTGGCGGAATCGAGCCCCGCGCATCCGAGTGGAATGTGGCCAGACCAAACTGAGCCATGCCGTCATCGCCAGCCGCCGCATCCTGAGCGGAAGCCGCCGCATCCTGAAAGTGCCGCAGAGATGTGGGCTCAGCCGTCACAAAAGAACATGCTGACAGCTCGCACACCTCTGGGCGACCCTCCATCGCGCAGAGCGACTCGAAGGCATGCTCATCCCCAGCGTCATAGAAACGCTGGAAACGAACAGCCAGACAGTCAGTCTCATAGTCCTCAACTGCACCACAGTAGTGGGCAGACTGAGGACCGCCGTTGGGGCATTCAGCATGCCAGTGCTTCAAACCACTTTGTGCACACTCCGCATTTCTGCAGTGAGGCACGAAGGCACCGCTCTTCTTGTCAAACGAGACAGGAGGAGCGGTGCCAAGTGGCTTAACACCAGCACGATGATGCTTAGCAGCAGAGCGGGTAAGGTGCTTGCCCGCAGGCGGTGCCCCTTCCCGCTTCTGCCGCTTTAGGTCACGAATGTCCTGCTGCATGCGCTCCAGCTGCTTCTGCAGACTGGACAACGCCGCAGCCAGGTCAGACGCGCCATCGCCGAATGACAGAGCAGAGACACGGGTGTCAGAGACTTTCAGGCCGTGGCGGAACTGCTCCCGCACACGAGCCTGAATAGTCAAGAGAGACACGCCCTGCCGCTGGTCAGCTCGAGCCAAGGAATTAGCCAAGTCACGGTACAACGCCGAATTGCCGAGAGCCTTTAGAAACTGCCGCTTCACCGCGTCCTCTGGCAAGTTGTGGGAACGCTGAACGTCCCGCAACAGGCCATTGAATTCACGGATGCCACGGTCAGGATCTTCGCTGCTGGGGATGCGAACCGCCAGCAGCGACTCAAAAGAGTCAAAGGGCTCTGAGCGTTCCTGGAGCATGCGTACCACCTCAAGGGCAGCACGCTTGCCATCTCCAGGAACGTCAGACCCAGAGGCCTCAAGCCAGTCACGAGCAGGCGAGCCAGGGCGAGCCAGAAACGTCAGAGCCGAAAGCAGCAATTCGCTGCCCTCATGCCTAGCCGCAACAGTCATGTCAGTCAGGTCAAAGAGGGGAGCAAATGCTTATGACTGGAGCAGGAATTGCGTGCGCAACTCATGCATGAGCTGCGAAAAAATGTCGACTGCGTCGGTTTCCGTTCCAGCGAAGCGTCCCGATTTGTCCCCAAGTATCTTCGTGGCAACGATCTTGGCAACCCTACTGTCAAAATTTTCGCGAGCAAGCTGTTGACATTTGTCGAGAGTCTCCCTCGCAGCTGCGGTGGTCGGAACTGGCAGCTGCGGGGTGTGTGGTGTCGCAGTGTGCTGCGCACCCACATCATCAAAAATCGTCTCTAATCTACGGACGCGAGACCGCGCCATTCTATTTGCTGTGGTAACCATGATAGAGAGACAGTGGAGAGAGTCGAGCTAATCAAGGGTGGTGGTATAAAATTGTCACGGCGGCCAGATAATCCGTAGAAGTCTCAGCAGAACATATCGAAAATTACAGGTCGTGAGCGGAAAAATGAGAGCGGCCAAAATGTACAACGCGTGGAGCGACCTCGCCAGGGCCAGTGGCGCACGATGCAAATAAACCCTCGCTGCGACGATACTGCCGTAAAAAAAAAAAACAATCCGTCAACTGCCGATCTCCTGCGCAGCGAAGGCGAGCACAATGCGTGCCGCCATCACTGCCATGTCAAAAGGCCATACCGCGAGAATGATACACCACCGCCCAAGTGGGCGCTCAACCCCTCCTACGTCCTACTTAGCCGAACATGGCAACAGCAAGGCGTTGTGCCATCATCAGAATCACCGGAAAGCCGGTGCGGGCCATAACCTGCGAGGAAGACAGATCCGCTGTCCGGCTAAGCTCGTTGAGCATCAAACTGATAATAACATAACTAGTGTCTGGCCGAGGCTTTATGCTCTCGGAAACCCGGACAATGAAACAATGACTGTACTACTGTACAGTACAGTGCTAGGATGTCACGGACACGATACGGAAGCAGGGTCAGGCTAGGGGCTAGTCAGAGCCCATAATAACTAAGCCTAAACCCGAAGTCCAGCAGTATCTAGTATTAGTGACTCCTCGTAGCACTCACCTTTAGCATCGCAGTGTCGCGGTCGCGGTGTCACGCGTTATGACGATGGCACTGCGACCTGCGCCTGACTCTCAAACAATCTTTCCTTCGTAATAACTTGGCGGCGCAAGCCGCCAACCCTTACTTGGTAATATTATCCGCACGCCTTGTCCTTCAGCTGCCTGCCACTCTGTGGCAGCTGTCGTACCGCCTTCTTTCCCACCTTCATATAGCTAGTATATTTCGGGTTTCTCATGACAAGTAACGCCTAACGGCCACGTCGGCGTCCTCGTTCGAAGCAGGGTTGGGGGTCGGAACAGTCGGTGTCCGCACCGTCGGGCTGTTCCGAACCCCGTCGATAAGCCTCAGCGATGCATCAATGTCGTTGTCCCTCCGTGAGGGACTTCTTTGCTCTGGTGGTAACACCCATAACTCTGAAAGCCTGATGGGAGGTGGTACGCCGGGGCGCATTCGGGTAATGTCGTGGGGAAGATGCGACGCCACAGTTACGGAAGGAGCGGTAGAGCCATGCGCGAGCGAGGGGCACTGGAAGACGTCGTCGAGGTCGAAGGTGCTCGAGCCACCAGCCCAAAAATCGGTAGCAAGCGGGATCAGGGCAAGCGTAATACCGTAAATGAACATTGCGTCGGCTAGGTCCAGGTCGAACCCCCATAGCTGCGGCTCAAAACGCTCACCGCAAACAGCTCATCTCAAAATTCCCGCGAGTCCCCAAACGCGCCGTCGCGCACCACATCTCCAAGCGGCTGCTTTAGCCAATCATGGCCAAACTAGCCGTGGAATGTAGCGTGGAATGGGTCCACGACCTACTGGAATATCCCGGTTCAAGATATCAGACAACCAGTGAACCAATATAGATAAACTCCTATAAGAAATAAACCCTAAGCTAGATATACCCGGAACAATCACGGAGTCGGAACGGTCTCGGTCCTAGCTACCTGTGACACCTTGATGTGTCACAGCACGGGCTTACGGATCAGTCACAGGTCCAGTGTTGGCTACCTAGGAATCTGTCATAGGGGCCTGCACCGGGACTCCCGGTCAGGGCTGCCTATACAGATTTCAGCATACCGATCCCTTAAATCTTAGGCGATACCGACCCTTGACTTTGACACCTTTGAAATCTTCAATCCGACTTGCTGGCACAGAGGTTTTCAGTAGATTAGTGGGACCTTATTGCCCGTATGTTTCTGCTCTTGTGCTAGCTAGAGGGTTCCAATTTGTCTATCAGAATAGCATAGTTGGATTAGCAGTTAGACCTTGTCAACCTAGCTCCTGCCCTAACTAGCAATCTTACATTTCTCACTTGCCTGTCAGTCACCACCCACAGCAGTGCCGGGGTGGTGTGCTGAAATCTGTATAGGCAGCCCTGACCGGGAGCGGGTCCCGGTGCAGGCCCCTATGACAGATTCCTAGGTAGCCAACACTGGACTGGTGACTGATGATTGTTCGTGCTGTGACACACCAAGGTGTCACAGGTAGCTTGGTCCGAGACCGTTCCGACTCCGAGACCGTTCCGGGTATATCTAGCTTAGGGTTTATTTCTTATGAGCGAGTCTATCTATATATTGAGTTCACCGACTGTCTGACATCTTTGGACTAGGATATTCCAGTATGGCCTCGATTGAACTTGCAAGCAATTTAAATCGTTGTCGTGGCACTAGCTCAACAAGCGCCCAAGCGCGGAGCCCAAGGGCGAACCACCGAAGCTTGGAGATCTCGGTCAAAATCCGAGGTGCGTACCCTCTTGGCTGCGATGTGGAGATAGCTCTCCGGACACGCGCCAAGTTAATATCAATAAGCTACTCTGTACTCGTGTCACTTATTAGTGTCGAGCAGTTGGATTCGGAATTCACTAAATTCAAAATTGGAAAATTCGGAATTCTGATTGGAAAATTGGAATATTATCGAATTATATAAAAGAACAAAACACGTCAACTGCTCAACAAACTCTACAAGGCGCACGATGATGATATAACATTTGATGTCGATTGATGAAATGAAAATCCTCAATCCATGATCGGTGACGTATGAGCCCACATCGTGACACATGTAACACGATTATGACTTTGACACTACTTTGACTATCCATTTCCGATTATCCGTATATAAGAACTATTTATAGAGTTCTATGACTCTTCGTCTTCACCCTTCAGGACTCTGAGACAGTGACACTGTAGCTCTAGACGTCTGCGTCTACTCTTTTCTCTGTGAGGACTGTGACTGTCTCAGAGTCTTGAGCGGTTGAGCCTCTTCCGTTCGGTATTTGCCCTCTTGAGCTCTTGACTGTCGATCTATACTTCTAGTAGATGTAGAGCTATCGCTGCTCACCGATGATGATGTATCCGATGACGAATATGATGCACATGCCATGCGCATACCATTGTAAGCCTCGCGCGTCGCGCCGATGCGATGCCGTTGTTGCCGTGCTGAGACGGTTTGGCATTGGGTTTTGACCGTCCATCGCAGGGTAACATCCGTATCGACCGTGCGATATCCTCTTCCTGCCATGCCACGTCAAAGATACCAAATGCCATGCCATTGCCATGCATGCCATGCCATCACGTGAGCCTATCACGGATCAGCTGATCGGCACCATCATCACACATCAGCAATTCTGAAATCTGAATTCAACATCAACAATTGAACGTCAGCAATTCAGCATGAGCATCGAAATCATGATTCTTGATTTCATACGCTTCATGCATCACATGCAGCGACAATCGAATGCGAGTACTGTACAAGTATGCGACATCACGCACAAGATCACGTGCACCCCGATGAAGCGATGATGACAAGCGATTGAGGTGGTTCAAACATGTCGCTGTCGAGCCGGAGGTGCGTGGATCGTCATCGTGATCACTTCCCGTTTGCGTTTGACTCGAAGCTGTTCAAAGCCCGCAGCGGATGTTGAACTTCGAGCTGAACTTCACGCGAACGGTCCACCTTTCCACCACAACCTTCACATATATCTTTGAGCATACCATAAAGAATATGTCCAGTCCGAGCCTGTAATTTGCCTTGTTTTTCATACATTCGCATTCTAGACAGTATACGCAGTATATGCTAGCCTCAGGCGTGTTTCGTCCACTGAAGGGGGGTGCATGCTAGCGAGTTGAACTCTGGAAATATGAGTATGGGATATCTACACTCAACTGTTGCCACTAACCTAATCCTGCAAACGGTGAACAGTTGCAGTTTTGCCACTCCGTAAAAGTGTTTAACTGTATCATTCTACTACAGAGGATATGGAAAACCCGTTTTCGTAGGTGCGATCGAAGTGACCGTTCGACACTGTCAACATTGCGCTGGTCTGTCACCGTTACGATATACTGCAATACGACCTGAAATTATGTCGCTCGAAGTTGATTATTATGGTTAATTGAGGTCCGATTGAAGTTCGACACGGGCGCACTTGCCCTGAAAGAAACCGTCTGACGGCTTCACAAACTGGAGTTCAAGCAGACAGCACCTGTGAAATTCGTGAGAATACGGATATCACCGAAGCCTTGAACGCCATGCATTTCAGGAGGATTCACTTTAGATTCCCCGCCGATCTACTCCTGTGTGTTTCACTTTCTTTGTCGGCGTTCTCTTCAGGTACGGGCTCGCACTGCACGAAGCACATTCCAGTCGTTTGCACTGCTCCCGTGTTTGATTGACTACCCGTAGCTTGCGCTTATCTTTCTGTTTTACTGTATTTTTTCGCAGCTGGCGCCGCAGTAGACAGACTGGCTATGCCCGCACAGCCTAACCCCAATAGCGGCGAAGCTGCACAACATACCCTCTTTGCCGTACGCCGCCCCCCGCCCCCGGGCTTGTACCTTTCTGCTCTAGCCACCGTCCGCAACCCTTTCTCTAACACCCTCGTTTTTTGATAAGTAAGGACCAACGACCAAACCCTTGCGATATGGTCTGCTGACATGCTCTGTACCCCAAACCAAACGTCAGGGTTCCTGTCGCCGTCAACGCAGGCACCACGCTTACCAGCAGAACTTTTACTATCCTTCGCGCTCAGATCCTCTTACCGCAAGCCTGAAGTTTATCCTGTGGCGCGTTTGGCTTGAGTTTAAGGAAACTTCGTGTCAGAACTTCTCCAACGAAGAGCGAGAGCTTCGTTAGCCACCTTCGTTCCGGCATATACTTTCCCATGTCCCAGTTGCCGAAGGGCACTTTTGTCGGTTGGTGGAGGGCGGGACATTTCCTTTGGTGTGGCCTATGTGTCGATCCGCCTCAGTGAGGAAGTCGTGTGACGGTGTTTGACCAGATGCCACGGAGACTCCACCGGAAACTGGCATCATCTCCGGACACCCCTATGTATGCGAGTGAAGAATTTTACGGCCTGCAGACCGTAGAGGTCCTCTATGGGCTATACATAAGTCCCCCGACTTCTGCACCCATCCCTCCTCCCTCTGATACCCTTATTCTCCGCCCCCTTTCTCCATCTTCACCACCCCTCCCCCCTCCCACCACCCCCTCCCTCCTCCTCTTTCACCTCCTTTCAACCCCTCCAGCGTCGCCTACCCCCCTACCACCTCCTTCTTCACCCCCTCCTGTAACAGCCACCCCGACTGCCTCTGCCCTCCCTAACCTCCGCCAGCCTCCCCACCCACTGCCCCTGACCCCTGGCCCTCCGCCAGTGTCCTCTCCCCACCTGCACAGGACCTTACACCACCCTGCATGGACCGGTTTTATGGCCTGTGCGACACAACATCCTCCCCGCCACCTCCCAACTTTAACCCGCCCCCTGCCACCTCAGACACTGCTTCACCTACTGCTTCACCTACTGCATCGTCTCTCTCGCCCTCGGACACTCAGCTGTTGTTCTACGGCTTGCCCCTTGTCTCACCACCTTTGGTGTCTCCTCCAGTGCCTCCTCCACCCACTGGTGTTCCCCCGCCTCCCCTCGCTGAAGCAACCGCGTCACCCACCACAACAAACGATACCTCTACTCCCGGCAACCCCCCCCCTATCGAGCCGACCCTTCCCCCCACAGTGTCGAACACCTCGAACACCTCGCACACCCCCATTCCCCCACCAGTCATGCGCCTTCCTCCGTTTTCTCCCCACCATCCGTGCCCTCCACCCGTGCCCTCCCCACCTCTACCGTCGTCCCCATTGCCCCCCCCGCCATCGACGCCGATGTGCCTCAGCCGTCTTCAAAGTGTTGCTAACATTTCCAACTTGGACATTGAGGTGCTCAACTCCTCCTGCACGGGGGAGGGCACGGCTGCAGAGCAGTGCAGTGGGATGGAGCACTTCACTTTGAAGGTGTGCACCTTAACTTGTGGACGGCAGTGCTTTCTGCTGTTGCTGGAGCGCGTGAGCACTTGTGGCCGTGGACCGTCAACTAACTGGTGCTAAAATTCACCAGCTGCTGGCGTGCTCTGTGAATGCCGCCTGCGGGGTTTCCCGAAGTTGCTCGGATGTCCAGCGCTTCGCGAGCTCCTCTCAGCCCAGCTTCACTTGAACTAGACCTATCTCAGCCCCTCTCATGCAGTCATCTGCGCCGCCTGCTTCCTCTGGGGTGCAGGGGGCCCATGAAAACTGCCCAACCGAACGTTTTCGTGGGTTTTTGCTCAGTCGCTCTCATGCTCTTTTACAGCCTGAGCCCATGATGGCGGTTGACTGTACGGATCTGTCTTATTATTTGCGCACAAGTTCTTGCAACTGACAAGGCCGGATGGACTCGAGTAGAGGGGTCCTGGAATGAGGTCCACGGCGGGTCGTGAATGAGACTAGGGGCGGATATGGGACGGCGGCTCATGGTGAATGATACTAGGGGCGGATATGGG